>NSDO01000084.1:62960-175350 GCA_002286825.1 Lagenidium giganteum | reverse complement strand
CGGCTCTCTCGCCTGTTCCAGCAATGCCAGCGGAGCGAGTGGATGCAACACTCTGTTCCCTGTGGTGTCGGCAAAGCTGCCTGCACACTCCACAGTCCCTCCTCAAGGTTTGTCGACACGCGCCCGACTTCTCACACTCTCGATGCCATTTTTTTTGTGTTCCTCGTGCGCGGCCGATTCACTTTGGTTTTCTACGACGCAATCCTCTTGAAACCGCATTCGGAGAACCCATTAAATATGGCAGGTAGTTTGGTCAACTGGTTCGGTGGTAGGGCTTTGTAAGCGCTTCCTCGTCCTTGTCTTCGACGTATCTTTCGACTAAAACCGGGACATCCTTCTGGGGGCTAGACAGTGGCTTCTAGAAGTCCTTAATGACCTCCAGACCCTTCCAGCTTACTAGTATCTCGAAGGCCTTTTGTTGTTCATTCCATCGATGCGCTTTCAACTCGTGAACTCCCAGCTCGATGCCTTGTGCCGCGATATGCTCCAGCAGCTCAGCCGATACGTTGAGACTGTCATCCGCATAAAATTTTAGCCTTGATGTGTGTACGTCGTTTGTTGCGCCAGTGATAACCTGAAATGGTGGGGATGAGCTTCCACCACTCGATAGGGACCTATCCATGTGACCATCAGCTTATTCTGTCGTTTGCTGTCCGCCCTGGAGCGTAGGACAAAGTCACCCACTGAAAAATTCGGCTGCTTTCTATCCTTCGCCCTTCCTTTCTCTGTTTCATGTCTTTTGCTGTCCGCTCACTGATATCACGATGCATTTGCTGTAGTTCACTGTGTAGCTTGTCCATAGATTGCTGGAGGTTGGATGGGAGTTCCTCCATCCCGATGAATTGGCCTTGCTCCACAATCAGTGTCCGTAATGGCGTTGGGCATGCGATTCCAGTGAACGCCTCTCCAGGTGAGTGGTTGCACAGTGACGCTACCTTTGTGTGGTTCAGGCTAGCCTGGACCACTGGAATGATTGTTGGCCACTCCTTTGTATCAAATTTATACTCCAGACAGAGTGCCCGCAGTACTTGCAAAATGTCGCGGTTGATTCGTTCAATTGACCCGTTGATCCATGGTGAGTATGCGACCGTGAATGTCTGGTTGCATTTCATCCATTTGCGTATTGTTGCCAGTGTGTCGTTCTTAAAATGCGGAGCACTGTCACTGACCAGTGTGTCAGGAAATCCAAAACGACTGTGCCACTGGAGTAGGACCCTCGCGGCGGTGTCACTGCCAGCTGTGCTGGTAGGCGTTAACTCACAATAATGTGTGAAGTTGTCCTTTATACACAGCAGGTACTTGACCTGGTCGTAGGCGTGATCCAAATACAGGTAATCCATATGTAGCACTTGGTTGGGTTTTGTTGCCCGAATCACCGCACCGTAGGGTCGGGGAATCACCCTCCCCCCCCCCCCCCCCTTGACGTGGAGGCAGATTGCGCACTTGTGTAGGAATTTTCGAAGCAAACTGTCTAGTTCGGGAATGTAGAATAGTGCTCGTAGGTGGGCAAGCATTGGGGCAGCGCCGCGGTGCCCTTGGTGACCACAGTGGACGATCACAAACAGCCGCTGAATAAGTGCGGTTGCCTCTGCAGGAATCCATAATCTCCCTTCCATGCGTGGGAGACCATGTTCATCATGTGTAGCCTCAGCTGGGACAGCGTGGCGGTATGTGCGCTGCTCTCGTTGAATGTCCTGTAGCTCTGGCCAGCAAAAACCTTGTTCGTCGAGAGGCCACAGGATCGGGGCTTTCGATGTTTTGTGGGTTGCACCGGTCAACCGTCCGATGGTCGGCTTGACTAGGGGTGGCCGAGCCCATCGACTTATCACATCAGCCCACAAATTTGCTTCACCTTCAATATGGGCGATGATGTAGCGAAATTCCATCAGCACCAAAGACCAGCGCAAACGCTTTCCATGTACGTGCTTTTTAATTGTCTTGTCGGGGGCGAACACGCTAATCAGGTTTGAGTGGTCACAGTATATCCGAAATCCTTGGGGTCGTAGCAAAGGTATCCCAGTTGCTGGCACGCACGAACGATGGGGTACGCTTCAATCACACTCCAGTGTGATTGAGACCCCACAAACGTGCTACCGATGCACGTCAGCAGTCGGTGCTGGTGTTTGTGGATTGGTTTCGATTCATTCATCGTGTCCACTTGTGTCACGATGAGGGCCCATCCGATCTCGGATGCATCAGTGAATAGGCAGGTGATGGCCTTTGGGTCCGCATGGGAAAGTTTGGCGCCTTGTTCTAGCAATTTCTTCACAGCTTCAAAATGTTGCAGGTCAGCATCATCAAACTCCAGCGCGATCCCTTCCGCTGCTCGCTTCGTCTTGCGATGACCCTGCTGTGCTCTCACCGACTTCTTTTGTAGCGGGTTTGAGACCCGCGCGAAATCAATGAGTGAGTCCCTCATCCAGTTTGCAGCGCAAAGGAACTGTTGTAAGTCTGCAGCAGTACGTGGAGTGGGCATGTCAACCAATGCCTGAATCCTAGCTTGATCATGCTTGACACCCTTGCCGTCAATGACGCGTCCGCACCATTTTACTGATTCTTGAAACAAGCTTGATTTCTCCATGCTCAATTTAATCCATATTGATGCAGAAGTTCGAACAATTGTTCCATGCTGTGCAAGTAGCCCTCCATTGTGTCACCGAATAACAGTAAATCATCTATCCAAACGAGCAATTCGTCGTACAGGAGTGGTGCCAGACAAATCTCCATGGTACGTTGAAAGTGTACCGCCGCATCGGTACATCCCTGCGGTACTCTGGTTGGCGTGTACACCTTCTTGTCGGTCATATAGGAGAGCACTTCCTGAGATTCGATTGCCAGTGGTAATTGCCAAAAACCGCGAATGAAATCAAAGAGTCCAAAGAAACGCTTTCCACGCACACGCTCCAAGATGACTTGTAGGTCAGGCATCACACCAGCCAATGGAATGGTACGCGCATTTACCAGCCGGTAATCGTTGGCTTGCCGAAAATCACCATTGGACTTGCAAATTGGTATGGTAAGACACGCCCACCGGCTACGTGAGTTTTCATACACCCATCCCAAACGGACCAACTCCTCGTTGAAAGACTGCATGAATCTGCTTTGTTCAGGTGCGTAGCGCCGAGCCTTAGCGATATGGCTCGGCATTCGCAGCGAGTCAGATTTGATACGGTTCAACCTTGGCTGGCGGATCAGCTCCCAGACTGATTCGCCAAATATCATACGTATGTACGATGCGTCGAAGCTGGTCCTCGTGCTCACACGGAAACCCACTCTTCATTGCCTTTTGTAGCATGCTCTCGACGGCTTTGACCAAATCCACATCCGATGTGAGGTCAATCCCCCACGTTGGTGCCTCCGCCAGGTCGTCGTATTCTTCAATCCGTCTGGACGCCAAAGCCGAAAGTAAGTTGTCCAAGTTGATCCCGAGTGACGTTAGAATATCGTTGCCCAACAGTAGTTCATCGTCACTTTTTTCCAACACATACATACGGTAGGTGCGATCCGGTTCCACCGGCCCTGCAGCTGTCTCTAATCGAATCTTGATGTCCACATAGTGCGTGAGTGCAATCTCCATCCCATCTGCCAATTCACACGGGACTGCTGTCGTCGTAGATTCCAGGTGAGTCGAGTCGTCAAGTTTCATCGGCTGTTCTGACCTCCGTTTACTGATCACACTTGCATCGGCTCCTGTATCAGCACAATATTGGACGTCCAGCACCCCATTAAGTACCAATGTACGTGGAGTGGTAACTTCATCTGGAAGGTCTGACGACCTCTCCAATCGTTTCATCTACTTCTTATCCTAGGTCTTGCCGGAATTCTTCCAATAGCTTGGCTTTTTCATCCTCCGTGGCTTCCGTAGCACTCAGCCAATGAGTACCATTACACTTCAGACAACCCTTTACATGTGCTGTACTATGTCGTTCTGGTCTTTTTGCCAGTGGAGGCCGCGTTTTCTGGGTGTCCTCCAGTTTCTCATGCAGTTGTTGTTTTCCCTTCTTGAATCGCTTCGGATCGCGTCCGGTGTTGTGGTCTTCATGCCGATGTCGCTTACTTTTTTCGAAATCCCTCTCTTGTTCCAATGCTTTCGTCAAAATGAGGTCGTGCAACTCATTCTCATTGTCTTTGGCTTTCGGGAATTGAAAACGAATTGCTCGCTTAACTTCGGTTCTGAGTTGCTTTGGTTTCAACGATTTGATGAGCAGGGCGCACTTTTGTCGCTCTCCGTGGTCCCCTTCGAAGCATCTCTGCAGCCCATGATCATCAATGATCTTCCCACAATGCACGAAATATTGCAGCACGTGGTCATGGACGTCACGTTGTTTGAGATTTATTTTGAGGCTTCGAGCGAACAGCGCCTCGATATCTGGAAGGGTGTCGTTCAAACATCGTTGAAATGATCTCATCGATTTTCTCTTTCAACATCTCATCGCTCATATCATCCTTTGCAATCTTCCACCGGAAGCGTACAAGCCCATCCAACAACGCCGCATCGAACGAACTTTCAACACTTTGGCCTAGGGAAGCTGGCACTTCCGTAATTTGCTGCCGAATGTATTCGACTGTTTGGTTGCAAAATGCAAAGTGAGAGCGCTCCTCTCATCGCTACTGCTACTGGGGAGGCCTGCAACCGTCCATGTCATTTGACGGACTGCAACCGCCCATGGCTTTCGACGGACTGCGACCGTCTATGAATCCAGCGTAGAGCGTTCTGCTCACCTTCGTTCTGGACTCATCCGTTTGCTCTCGTGTCGGAGCCTCACGAGCTTCTGCTTGCACTCTTCCAAGCACGCCGGTCTCCTTGCTCGTGCTTGCCAGCACTGTTATCGGCTCTCTCGCCTGTTCCAGCAATGCCAGCGGAGCGAGTGGATGCAACACTCTGTTCCCTGTGGTGTCGGCAAAGCTGCCTGCACACTCCACAGAACGCTTGAGGGTTTTGGTGTTACCTACCGCACACGCTGAAAGCTCGTTTCACACATATTCTTGTGACGGGAATTGAACAATAGATCTAAAATTCTTTGAACTCACAACGGACAAATTCATCGTCCGAGGGAGGAAGCTGTGTGCTGAAGCGAGTGGGAAAGCGTTTGCGTCATGCAAATGCTCTGGAAATGTTTTTGGTGTTATGACGAATTCCGTGGTCGATCCATGACCTCATGATACCCTGGAACTCGGTCGTCAGTTCGATGGTAGTCCCGCTAACTTCGTTCCATGGACAAACCATGGGATAACCACGCCATACAGGCCTCTGGGGCCCACAAAGGGGTGACCTGCGATGATGTGAGCATTCTGAGATTGCGAACTCCATCAACTAGCTCACTACCAAGATGCATTTGTCATGGATAAGTTTCCTTACTTCTCAATGAATTAATTCGATGCATTCCGTGTAAAACAACGATTGTTGACGTTTCCCGTTGTCCGCAAACTTTGTCGGCTAGGTTGTCGAGCGACTCGATGATACTTCCCACTCACAAAGTCAGGCAGATCGATCCGTGACTTCAGCAATGGCAGGTCACACTTGCGAAGCCGTTGTCATTTGCATCGATCTTTGCTGACAGCACTAGCTAGCTAAACTACGTCATCAACCCTCCCGACGTATACTTGCTGTGCAATTGATTTCGGCAAAATTTCAGCCGAGAATACCACTGCAATACAGTATAGCCACAAAGTGTGAGCACACCGTTCTTCGTCGGAATCGACGGCACTACGTGGTCCGATGGTCCGATCGCTTGACATTCATCTCACCGGCCAACTCATAGCACATCCATTAGCGATTTGGATGGCGTCTTCACCAGATCTCGAGGTGTTCATCTCACACGACTGATCGTACACGTGTAGTTTTTGCACGTTTCACAAGAGTGTCCAAAGTAGACTTGAAGGTAATAGCATCGCCGACGATCCTTGACGAGGTCCTGAGTACGAACTGTAGAACAGGTGGCCGTGTTGTTGCACAGTATACTTCGCCTTGCCTGGTATCGAAGCATCGCCTTGGGAGAATAACCTTACCACAAGAATTGCTTGAAAGTGAGGTCTTCGCTGCCTTGTTCGTTTTTCGTTGAAGCACACCTTCATTGGTCGATAAACCAAGTCGCTGGTTCAAAATCGTAATCTATTCGACACGGTTTGGATCATGGCGTATCCGCCTCACACTGGCCTACCACATAATGTCGGAAGACGTGGTTTATTATCATTCCTATAAGCTTGAGCAACATAGTCGTATGCGTCCACATATGTGTGGTGGTATCCGAACCACAGGTTTTAAGGCTTCAGTCAAGTTGGTGAGATGTTGCAGTCCTGCTGATGGAAGTGGGATAAGTGTGATGGAATAACGAACAGCGAGAGCCAATCTTTCCGCATAATGAACGCGTCAAATGTACCGCTTCGTTCAATTTTTGATCTCATCGCACCCTTGCTAAAATTGAGTATCGAATGGCACAAACGCGCCGCGTATCATTGGATCGATGGCGCGCTTCGGTGGTCGAGTTCTCAGCACATTTAACTGCTTTATCAACAGATCCAGCGACAACTTGTAGAAGGGGTCCTAAATCCGATTCTTCTATTGTCGTCTTCAACTTGCCACTCTTCCAGCAGATCTTTGAGCACCAAGTATCCATCTCCCAAGATCTGCATCTGTGAACAGCGAATGCCCATGAGCTATTTCACACCTTGCTCTTTGTGGATTGTATCGTGTCGCCATTGCAAAACCAGTACGTCGAAACACAGCTGATGTGGATGAAGAGCACGTTGCCCCGCTCCAACACCATCCAGACGCACTTAATTAAGGTCTGAATGAATGAAACCCATCGATGCTGACCTGGGCATTTCTCAATTGACGGAAATTACATCCCACACACGCACGTTTAGATAGCAGCACGTGACCATGGAATCGACGTCACTAATTATCCAGTAAATCCCGGAGGAAATAGCACAGCGCGTTGTCGGCTGCAGAAAGTCCCTTGGAAACGGAGAACAAATTCTCGAGTTGCACAACCATCTCCAGCGTGCATGGCACCTTTTGCAAGTTGCCGAATGCATCCACAAGGCTTGAGGCTAACGTGGACGACGAGCGATTCATTGGAACATGAGGCTTGTCCACGTCACTCGCCGTCGCTGTCGCTTCGATCGGTCGAAAGAATGTCTGGATGTCCAGCAAAATGACCTGCAAGCGATCCGCAAACGTGGCACGGTTGATCACCAGCGACTGATCATCTTCCATCTCAACCCTTAGCGCGCCAAGCTGCTGTCGCAGCTTGCGCACTTCGGACTCCGGCACTGATGGGCGCTTGTTAAGAACTGGCGCTCCTTGGAATCGCTGAGTTCGAGCGTGGAATCGCTCTTGGTTCTCTAGGGGCACTGCATCCTCCTTTACTTCGATCTTGGCCGTTCCCAATGCAAAATACAGCGTCATTTGGCCAGGCGTGGTGTTGCCGGTGGCGGGTAGCGCCGTTTCTGCCGTGCTAGACATGAATGATGCCACAGCAATGGCAGGTGTGATGTCGCGGCTCCACTGAGCCAGCACAAGCCCAGGTCGCACGTCTGGATCCTCGCTAGGCACAGGCGGCAACTCAGTCAAGCAGCACGTCTTCGCGTACGACGGATGGCACTGCACGAGATACTGATGAAGCTGCGCTGCCATTTCGCGCTGCAGCTCACACATCGTGGGCAGCACATCCTTCTCACGAGACAGTCGAATAAAGTAGTTGACGATGGCGGCAGCCGTTGCGCCGTCCACTGGAATGGGCTGTGCCACCTGAGCGGTGTTGATGGCAGCACTGGATCCTTTCTTTCCTGCCGGTGCAGGGATTGCTACTGGTGGAGGTGCTGGAGCATCAGCCTTCCCGCTGCGTTGTTCCAAGGCAGCAATCGTAGCCGGCGAAAGCGAAGGAACCGAGCTTAAGATGCACGGGGTTAGCTTTTCGAGTGCAGTCACGGGCTGTGTCTGCAGTTCCAGCGAGTCGAACACCACGTTCGTCTGCTGCTGAACGGCGAACGCGAGCTTGAGGTAATGCAGTGCAGCATGCATGTGTGGCATCACGCTATCAGGTAACAGCTTTTGTCCGTAGAGATCGACGAGTTCGATCAGCGCGAGCCGCACGACGACGCGGTCGTAGCCTCCATTGTTGATGGACTCGTTGATACAGCTGATGAGAGTGTCGACGCACACGTCAAAGGCTTCTGTCGTTGGTTGCGTCGCTGCCTGCGGTACAAGTACAGTACCACGGGAGGTGTCCCCGTCATTCGACTTCTCTGTGTTGCTCGCTGCTATCGATGCTTGGGCTTGGGCGTGGACCATCGCCTTGCGCAGCGCCGCACCCTTCAGCAACAACAGCCCTGCCTTCAGAGCTGGAAGTGGTCGAACAGTATGTGCCAATCCACGCAACCCGTCGTTCAGCACGCTTAATAACCGTGGCAAGACATCCTCAGCAGACTGCGGTGGTTCTTCCACGAGCACTTGAGCAAGGAGAAACTTCGTCTGTACAAAGGACGGCAGCAGTGGTCGGTACAAGTTCATCCGCTTGTCGGTCGCAGGGTCCACCGTCGTTCCGATCCATCCTTCGAGCTCCAGCAGTTGATCCACGATGTGCGTGGTTTCTTCGAGGATCTGGGTCGCTGTTTGGGTGCACATTTGCAGCGACGCTGTGTCAGGCGCCGCTTTACTTGGCTTAGCTGGCTTGCCCAGCATGCCTCGTGCACGAACTAGCACACCCAGCATCTGCAGTAGCGTAACGAAGTCACGCGAGACATGGTTGTGATGCTTGACGCACGCCTCGCGCAACTGTACCAGCGCAGCCTCGGCGCGACGCCGTTCCCCCAAGAGCACTAACGCCTGGATCCGGAGCAGCTCCACGCGCTGTCCGAGATGGACTTCTTCGCTCTCACGCCCTTCTTCCATCGCTGTGTCGGACTGACTCAGCACCTGCTTGAACATCCCAGCGACCATATCACACCGCAGCAACTGGAGACGGCTCTTGAGAGCCACGGCGCTCAGGCGGTGGAACCACGTCAACGGCGCCTCTCGGTCGACTTCCATGACAGATCCGGGATCAGCACTGCCACCACCACGACTCGTCCACGGTCGAATGGCACCCTGTTTGGCTAAGGCCAGAGCCTTGACCGCCATTTCGCGCGCTTGCTTCCATTGCCCGTCGTCAAACAGCGCGTCGCTCTGAAGCAACATGACTTCGCCCAATAGCTTGGTCGCACGCACCTGTCGAGCTGCGGTGGTGAGGGCGTTGCCCTTGTTGTCCTCCAGCGCGATGGCTAGTTGCTTCTGTACGATCGTGATGAACGCTGCACATGCCTTGATCACAGCCAGGCGCAACGGAGATGCCTCAGTCAGGCGCTCAACGTGCGCGAGAGTCCTAGCCAATCGCAGTGTCGAGCAGACAATCAATTCGGCCAGCTCGCTCTTGTAAAGGAGCGACAAGTCAGCGAAGAGTTTGGCGACATCGAGCGTCGCTGTCAGCCATCCCACCACAGGCACGTTAGCGGCATCTCTCAGGGGCTTGCCATCACAGAACGCTGGCAACGGTGGCGTCTGGCTTCCAGCTGCACGATTCACTGCTCGCTCGCGTGTCGAGGGCACGCCCACGCCCAGGAAAATGCGTGCCAGCATCTCGCACGCCTGTTCGAAGCGTCCACTGAGCACCAACGCATCGACGCGAAGCCGCAGTGCGTTCGCGACTTGGTTCGGGTCCTCGAAGCAGTACGTGGCGATGTACTGGTAGCCAGCAATGAGTGGCATGGACAACACGGACTGCTCGTACTCGAGCAGCACCTGTGGGGCAATCGCACAGGCGACGCCTAGAGAAAACAACGGGAGGCGCTCACGATCCAGGACCAGGTCACGACCAGGCCAGAACTCGGCTGGCAACTGGTAGTAGCCAAAGCGGAAGGCCTTGGTCGGGTGGGGCAACGAGCAGTCCAAGAGACGCAGGAACAGCGTCGATGCCATCGCTGCGTACTCGAGCAAGTGGAAGCTGTCACTGCCGCTTGCGTGGAGCATCAATTTGCTCAGGAGAATGCACGTGTGCAAAGTGATCCAGAGACCGTCGCCCGCGATATGCTCTGCGAGTGTCTTGCCCTTGAGATCGGGCACGACATCGCGCCAGCTCTTTGCTGCGTTGAGCTCCCCGAACGCGTTGTCGATGCCATCGTTCCAACTCTTGAGTGCCAGTCGTAGCTCACCACAGGCCAAGTGAAAGTCACCGAGTTCGTGGAACGCCAGGCAGATCAGTCGAGTCTGTCGTTTTTGGCGCGCCGACGCCACTGCGGCCATGTACGCGCTGACAATCTGACTGCGAAGCACGATTGGCTGAGCTGCTGCCGCTACCACCGAGCCGTGGGCATCCCCACCGCCACCACTGCCACCGGCTGTCGCGTGACTGCGGCTGTTGGTGCGGCGGTACTTCTCCAGGAGTTCGTGGCAAATGTCGAGACTCTGCACGCTCTTGTTGATCGCCTTGACAAGAGAGTCATGCGTCTGCACCAGTTCCTTCAGTTCAGTCTCTCGGATCTGGCGCTCGTTAACAGCGTCGCCGATCTGTTGTTCCTGGACGGCCTTGGCATCACGGAAATCGATCTCTTCCTGCGTGAGCACCTCTTCGACCACCAACCGCGATTTCTTTTTCTTTTTCTTCGCTTCTTTCTCTTCGAATGCCCGGACAAACTGCGCCAACGCCTCTTGCAAACCACGCACGACGGTCTTTTGCTCATCCAGACGCTGGGTCTGCGCGTAGATTAGAATGGGGAAGTGCATTTCGGAAAAACGGCGAGTGCTTGTCGTTGTGGCGGCACTGCCAGACGTGCTGCCTGCTGTGGCTCCACAGAGTGTGTGGTAGTGCTTGCCAATAGCCACGACTTCCTTCCAATCCTGCGCCGCTGTGAGCACCTGCAGCGTATAGCCGACGAGGTTCGAAATCCACGTGAGATCCGTTCCCAGCGTGCTCCCGATTGACGACATCACGGTTGTGGACGCCAGCACAATGCCACATGAGCCGCCTTGGGTCGCAGAGATACCTCTGCCAGTGCGCGCAAACAAGGCGGTCGCCGATATGGTGGCCTCGTGGTTTTGCGTGTGGTCCTCGGGCGCTGTCACGACGTCCAACATTTCCAACAGGTTCCGGACAGTGTCAACCACTTGTGTGTTCCAGACTGAGTTCGCTGCCACAGCGCGGGGAGAGACCCAAGCAATCCACAGCGCATTCCACAGGTACTGACACGCCACTTGAAGGCCTTGCCAGGCCCCACACTGCTCGAATAGCGCTGCACTTGCTGAAATTTTGCGCAAGAAGGTCGAGAACCATTCACGCATCTGATCTTCCTCTGCCTCCTCCCGGGCAGATGCAGGCGCTGGGTCTTGACCCTCAGGACGGGCAGTCGTTGCATCCGTGTCCGCTTCCGTCAAAAGGAGATGGTCGCGAGTGTTAGAGGTCGCTTCCGGTCGTCCGTAGAGGAATTCAAACGTGCAATCCTCAGTTGGACCAAGCGTTGGATCGTGGACAGGAGTGATCAAACGCTTCTTGACCATCTTGCGGTACTACAGCACAGCGAGAGCATGATGATCAATACAACGGCAGCGACGTTCGTGTCATCCACGTCCCCATACGTACCAGCATCAGCGCTTGGAGCAAAAACAACTCGCCACACCAAAGACACAGATCTTGGTCGTTCTCTTCGGCTTCAGATCGCGGCGACGCAGCACTATCGAGCGCATTAGCATCGTCCATGCCTTCAGCGCCAGCGTCACCTTCTTCGCCATGAGCAGCGCGTGGAGTCTTCGAAGCTGCTGTCGTTGAGCGCGCCGTGTTGGGCACAGACTTGTCGCCCTTACCATCTACCTTGCCGTCACCTTTGCCGTCACCCACAGCTACGTTGTCGACCACAAACAGCTCGTCACCTCCGACACTCGCAATGAACTCACGGAATGGCGCGGTTGTCTTGATTCGATGCAGCCGCACAGCCGACAACCACTGTTCCACCTGAGCATCATCACCGCGTTCCAGTGCCACGACCGCCAGTTTGCACAGGTATGCGACGCTCCGTGGGTCGTGTGCAAACGCATCCAGCATCTTGACTGTGTCTGCGACGTGGAACTGAGCTTGCTTTAGCAGCTCATCAAGCGTTGGTACTGTCTCGCCCGGTGCGCCTGGCAATCGTGGAGTGGGCTGTGGAGTGCTGGCATTCTTGGCCGTCGGTGGAGGCTTCGACGTGGACGCGGGCACACCGGTCGACGGCCGACTCAGCGATGGCGGAGGCGCCTTTGTGCCATCAGTGACTTCACGTAGCAATAGTGCCTCCTGGAGGGCCGCAAATTCGTTGCTAACTCCGCTGCCATGACCGTCATCGCTACAGAGCTGAGCCACAACCTCATCGGCACGCACGTGTGCTAGTGCCTGCAGCGTCGCCGGTGCGATGTGACGGTTTTCCTTGGCCAAGCGGAACAATTCAAAACCAATGCGACTGGCAATGCTCTTGGTGTCAATATCCCACTGTGTCATCGGGATCTGCAACAGGGCCTGGAACAGCACCATCAAGGCTTCGTACATCATCGATCGGCAGCTGTCCAGGTGCAACACTGGTAGCAACAGTCGATAGCCCTTGAAGCACAACAATCGAATCGCTTCCAGGTTGCCCGCGGCACTAGCCAGCTCGATGCCCATCGTTACTTTCTTGGCGAGCTCCAGAGAGCCAACCTGGACGGGCACCAACGGCGACATCACGTCCGTGATGCGTCCGTCCCGCTCGGGGTCGCCAGGCTCGTCACGGCACAGAATGAGCATGGTCTGCACACCCGCCGTAAGAACCGGCACAGGCAGCCGAGCGATCTCGTCACGCTGTAGTGCGTGGCGATAGAATGGGTTGGCTTTCCACCGTCGCCGAGCTGTGGCGTCCAGGCGCGAGACGATGCGTTCGTAGAAAGCTGTGGCCGCGCGTTTAGCAGGTACGGGCAAGTCCAGTTCGTGGCACAGCTGCGCTAGATAGGCGTAGCACAGGATTAACGGCAACGGGTTGCACGCAACGACAAGGTCAGACGTCTCACCAATGCCCTGGATGACGTCACCGCGGGCATCAAACGCGGCTACGGCAAACACGTAGCTATCGTTGGGTACAAGTCCCGTGATCGTGACACGCAAGTCCGGGGGATACACAGGCTGACCCGTCCCGGGCAGCAACGTGTTGGTGAGTGACACGTCGGTGCCAGCTCCAGACGATTTGCCGTACACGGCGTAATACGCCACTTTCTTGCGCTTGGACGGCGGCAGTGATGAGTGAAAAGGCACGATCTCGACCGTGATAGATGTGCTGCACCGTGCAATGATCAACGGTGCACGTGGTACTGCCGTCGGTACGGGCGTGGCGTTGGTGGCTGCACGCTGTCGCTCCACCATCAATTGCTTCATCAGTTTGTGCTCGTGTTTGTCCGTCCGCTGCAGCTCTTGCATGCACTCGTCGGCCATCGCGTTGAGCTCCTTCGTGGTCATGTTGAACGCTGCCTTCAAGCGTTGGAGGCTGAGCAGAGCCTTCAGATAGCCGTTCTTCCGACACGCAGTCGTCAGCGCAGCCTGGACACGTCCAGGCGCACATGCTCGTCCCATGGCTGCTGAAGACGATGCTGCAGCCTCGGCCGCCGCCGCAGACAACTTTTGGAGCAAGTGATCACTCAGTGCGGCTTCTTCTAGCTCGGACTGGTACAAAGCAGCTAAGATGTCCACTTGCAGGCAGCAGAGCTCCTGGTGCATCCCTCCGTACTGAGAACCCGAACCAATGACGCCTACACCGTCGCGTGTGGTGGGCGCACCAGGAGTAGCGCAATCTGACTGCGCCAACTTGCGATCCAAATGGAACGTGAAGGTCGCACCAGCCAATGCGTCTCCCTGCTCCACACGGCTGCGTTCGAAATGGAGCGCACCATTCGCCAAATGATCACGTCGGGCGTCGATGCGTTCAGTCATCGACCGCAGTGCCTCAATGCCACGACGCCGTTGGTTGATCTGCCGTAGAGCCATGGCCAAGCGGACACACACGACCCCGTGCAGCAACATGTCGTCAAAGTGAGCACTCATGAACGTCGCATGTACCGTAAGCAGGATATCAGCAGTCAGCCGCAGAACCTCTGGCTTGAACTGTGCTTGCTCGGTAGCGTCAAGCTCATCAACCAGTACGCGTCCGTACTGGCGCCACAACAGCAGCGCCGTCGCCGTCATCAAATCGCGGTTCGTCAAAACGACCGTGCTGTTGCGCTCTGCAATGGCTTCGTGAACCGCCCGCACCAGCGCGCGCAGTTGACTGACAGGCAGAACACGCTTTGTCGTGTTTAGCTCGATCCATGTGTGATCTCGCACCGTCTTCTTTGCTGGTGTCGACACCCGTGCGGTGTCGGTGCCCTGAGTCGCAGTAGGCGCGGGATCGGTCGTCTCATGTTCTCCCAGTTCGTCTTCGGCAGCTAATAACGCCGCCAACGCCTCGTAGATGCATAATTCGTGCGCCACTGCCTCGCTTTCACTCGCACTCTTCCACGCGTCGGTCGACAGACGCACTCGGGCTGTCTGGAGGAAGAATCCAAGCTCAGCACGCTTACGCGTGCGGTAGTAATGGCGCAACACCATCCAGTGCATTGTGACTGGGAACGTGGCCTGGCGTACCTTCGGGTCGGAATCGACACTGGGACCGCCTCGGCTGCTGCCTAGCAGCGTCTGTTGTGGCAGCAATGGCGCCAAGAGGGGCAAGACGAGGTCGTACAAGTACTTGAGCATGTCAGTGACCTCTGTAGTACCTGCGACAGGCGCCGACAGGTAGCCGATGCAAGCTCGGTCGGCCATCGTGAGCTTCTCTACCACCTCGACAGCGAAGCGGATGCGATAAAACGGATCAGCTACCGTGCTGTCGACCACCGCGATCGTGACGGCTTCATTGTTGTGTAACGCCTTGATTCGAGCCACGAGCATGGCCGTGATCATCTGCGCCTTGGTGAGCGTCGCCAACACTTCCTGGGGCATCGGCAGGTCCAGCTCCTCCTCTTTCTTTAGTCGTAGTACGGTCTTGAGTGCGTGATCAGCGCACGCCAGCGCCGCCTTGGTATGGCGGGCTCGTTGCGCCGGCAGCGTCGTCTTGTGCGCCATGGCTTCGTAGCAGTCGCAGATCGACGTGTACAGCTGCAGGCGCCAGATAATAAACTTGGTCGTACACAGCGTCACGACCGACTCGAGACTAAGCAGGCACCATTTGAAGTACGCCACAACGTCGGCCTCGTACCCGAGCAATTGCAACGGTTTGGCGATCGTGAAGATGAGGAACGTGCCGTTGGCTACAAGCCACGCGTACTGCTGTGGGGCCTTGTGTTCTAGCATCAACGTACGTTCCATGCTCTGTTGCACCAGCGCCAGAGCACTCAGCATAGTCTCAAGCGTGCCTGGGTGACGCACCAGTCGATCAGCCTTCATGGCCGTCGTGAAGCGTGCGGTCGCGAGACCATGTTGAGCACGCACCAGCAGCACGCTCTCCCAATCGGCCAAGCCTGTGCTCGCGTCACTTCCAGCTTGCGTGAGGAAGCTGATCAACGGCTTGTACAGCAGACTCGCTGCCGCTGTGTACTCTTGCAATGCCGCAAATCGGTCCGCTGTGGACAGCAACAGCACGAGTTTCTTGCGTGTCGCGAGCTCTTGGGTCTCGTACAGTAGCTCGTAAACGGTCTGCGCCAGCTTCTGGCCGACAGTGCCGTAGTACGCCACCTCAAGCGCGAACTTGGTCGACTCGGTGGCGGCGTCATTGCTGCTATCGCTAGAACTGGCGGCATCGGTGTTGCCTCCGTCGATGGCGCTGCGCTTCTCGCGCGACTGCTGGATCAAAGCGTTCAGGTCGCGCTCGAACTGCTCAGCCAGGATCTGGTCGGCATCAGCCTCGGCTTTCATTGTCGTCGCTGTCGTCGCCATCGCTGACGGCGTCAACCAATGCCGTGCTCCCCCACTTGGCCTCCGAGTGTCCTTTCGGGGCACTAGCCTTTTCCATGGATCGATGCGTGGAAACTAATAAATATGTGACGTGTGCAGACCTTGATGTGTATTGGAGGGCATGCCCAAAGTGACGAGGCAGAGTCAATCAAGGACGACTTTGTTCAATTGGTTACGACTGCAGCGACGCCTGGATGTCCTGCCAGTCCTTGGCCATGAACACGACCCGTGAGTTCGTAGCATGAGCAGCCTGGACCTGGCGCACGCATTCCCACACGCTCTGCCCGTTGAGTGGCTCGAATTTGACGCCGAACTGCGTGGCGTACTTGTAAATGGAGGACTTGGTGGTGACGCCGATCGCAAAGCCGACATCCGCAGCCAGCAGACCGAGCAGGTCGTTCGTGCTGTCGCCAATGTACACGATGGGCTTGTTGGCATACGACGGCTGTCGGCGCACAAACGCGATCGCGTGGTGCTTGTCCATCGGCGACTGCACGTCCAGTGGGCTGATGTTGCCGTTGGTGATGCCGGTCGTGGCGTCCACTTCGAGTTCGTTGGTGATCACAAGCGTGCCCTGGTCATCGTCCAAGGGCAGACCCGCTTTGAGCGCGGCCTTGATCATGCGGCCGCTCCAGTTGGATGAAATGACACACGTCTTCTCCGGCAGCGTCGCCAGCACCTGCACACTGGCGTCCTGCAGCGCGATGGTGCGGCCAAGCGCTTCGAGCTGTGCGTTCTGGATGCCGCTCAGCGTCCGAGACTCGACCACACGCACCACCGAGGCCATGTCAGTGCGTGCATATCCGTCCAGGAACTTGAGCAGCCCCTGTTCGTCGAACGCCGCCTGGCCGGCGGTCGTTTCGTCTTCACAGCGCTCATGAGAACTCACGGGCGTGGGCGCTGGCGACTGCGATCGCTCGGTCGCGAACGCCTTGTAGTACGCCTTCATCTCTTGGTCGTACTGGTTCACGAGCTCATTGACCTTGGCGGCGTGCTGGCGCGCCGCATCCGCACTGGTCTTGTTGAGGTTGTCGCCGGTCTGCTTGAAGAGCAGCGCGATCGTGTCCTCCACCGAGATGGTTTGGTCGAAATCAGCGCAGACGACGACCGGGACCTTGCCGCCAGCGGCCGTGGCCATGGCACGACGCAAGGACAGTGGCTCGGACAGCGCGTTGCCCACCTGCGAGAGCGTCAAGACGCCGCAGAGCGCGGCAGCGGCAGCCACACGATGGAGGAAGGGCATGGACGACAGGAGCGGCAGTCGTGGGAAGTGCGAAGTGAGGCGACCAGATCGCGTCGTCGGTGATAGCAGCGGCGTCGGCTCTCCACAGGCGCGTGCACGGGCGACGCCTGCTGCGTCTCTGGACAGACATGCAGCGAGCAATCTTCGAGTTGTCGGCCAGCGTCCACTCATTTGGACGTCCACGTCCCACGTTACCAACGCGGCATGTTCAGCAACAGCGCTGGTGCGGAAGAAGCCTTCAACATGTACCGTGACAGACCCATTTGCTTGGAATTGGGGTACTATAGGTGGTAATTGGTAAATATCGTTGGTGGTGAAATGTGCAAGAAAGCCGAGGGAAATAGCGAATGCGGAAAATGCAATTTATACGGGTATATTACCGACGGTGTTCCTGTCAAATTTCATATGAATTTCAGGCTCGAGAGTGGCCAGACGCACGCTGGAGATCACTTCGCGCGCACGATGTCGGCCACCGATGCGAAGACCGAGACGCCTGGGCAGATGAAGCAGCGGCACAAGCTCGAATTGCGGGTTGGTTGATTTGCGCTGGCTGTTTACAACATGGTTTTAGGAGAGCTCAACGGTTTTGGTGTGGGCTGGCAGTCGCTGCAAAACGAGATCAAGGCTGTTCAGAAGAGCGCCAAGAAGGAAAAGCTCAGCAAGAAAGATGTGGAAGCGAAGGTGAAGCAAATGGAAGAGGACATGAAGCAACGCCACGAAAAGGAGCTCGCGTCGTTCCAGGTTCGTGTCAGTATTTCATGTAGCAATCAAGAAATCGGAGTGGTGACACGACTGCACTGCACTGTGTTGACGATGAGCAGGAGGAGGAAACACCAGCAGCAGACAGCAACCCAGAGCCAAAGTTTGCTGAATCTGAAGCTCCTTCTGAGCCGAAGGCAACTAAAGCTCAACGTCGTCGAGTATGATCAACGTTTGTTGACATTGCAGCGTTGCAACGTGTTTGTGACACCACTGCATTACAGGAGAACAAGAAGAAGCAGGAACGAGAACGCCGTGAACGCATTGAAGAGGCTAACAAGGATGTTGTGAGCGAACGTCAAATTGAAGCTGACATCATCTTGGCCAAATTGAGCCAATTCAACCTCGCAATCCGAGATATTCCTTCCGATGGTCACTGCATGTACCACGCTGTAGCTGATCAGATGAAGCAGCACAATGTGTCGATCGACAGCCAGGTTGAGCGTGCAACTGAAAGTGCTAATTAAGATCACACCAGCACTGATTGAGTGGTGCTGTTATTTTCGCAGGAACCTGCGTACCAGTATCTCCGACAGGTCACCAGCTCATACATGCGCGCGCATCCTGACGAATTCATTCCGTTCTTGGTGCTTGATGAAGACTCAGCCAAGTCGCTCTCTCGTAAGACGTGTTGGTGCTCTGCTTGCAGCAGCACCTGTATCTCACATCTGTTCTTTCCACGTTGGCAGAGCTGTTCGAGGAGTACTGCGACCGCGTGGCCAACTCCTCCGACTGGGGTGGTCAGTTGGAACTTCGAGCGCTGTCTTCGGTTCTGGAGAACCCCATCCACGTCTTCAACGCTGAGTCAGATGTCATCGTCATGGGCGATGAGTTCGCGCCTCGTCAGCCGCTGCAGCTCACCTACCATCTCCACTACTACACGCTTGGAGAGCATTTCAACTCCGTTGAACCAGTTAAGTGAGCGAACGTTGCCGTGTCATTTAGGGCTCACAAATACCGCATTCCAAAAGAGTTCCCGTTGAGAATCACAAGCTTCCATGCCTTTGCTTGCCTGGACCTGTCCGAGCCAAGGATTGGAACAGGAGATGAAAAGTGTAAACAGAAACGGACAGCGCATGCATGATGAGGAATGGCCAGTGGATCCGTGTCGGACGTCGCCACTTGCTTCAAGACTAACCATCAGTGGCTAAGTACAGGGCAATGGCTTCTTGCAAGACGTCAAACGGCTCAGGCGACTAACTAAACTAAGCACAATACATATTCTTCTTGTTGCAGTGTTGTAGCGTCTCAATTTTATTCCCTGGTTTAGAGTACCCATGCTTGGAAGAAAGGTGTCCAAGACCAGCAAGCCAGTCAAGACACTCCCTCCCAAACACACCACAGCGTGTAGACTCGAAAGGCGTCCACCATTGCAATGCCACACGGAATACCGGCTCGAAAGGTTAACCAGTTTAGACCTTGAAGCCACGGCTCTTTCGGCGACCACGAGCACGTTCGAACTTGCGGCCCTTCGAGCGCACGTATGGCTTGACACCGCAGTGGGTGTTGACCGACTCCAAGGTCGACTTGTGGCCGAAGTGCTTGTACACTTCACGGGCCGTGCGGCGGCCACGGAGGAGGACCGTGTTGGCGCCACGTGGGGCACGCAAAGCGAGCTGATCGAAGGTCAAGCATTCACCGCCAGCGTTGGTGATGCGAGCACGGGCAGTCTCGGTGAAGCGGAGAGCGGCGATCGTGAGCTTTGGCACATCGATGAGGCGGAGATCATCGGTGACTGGGCCAACGACAACGGCGATCTTGCCATCGTGGGCCTTCATGTAGCGGGCAACACGAGCGATCGACATTGGCGCCTGGTTGGTGTTCGACTGATACAGGCGTCGCAAGACAATGCCGTTGAACTTCGAGTTCGTGCGGCGAGCCAAGAAACGGTACAGCTGTAGTGATGGCAATAGCAACGTCAGCAAGAAGAGTCCGTGCGATCCCAATCACGATGAGCGCTTCAATACTTACACGAACGAGCAGGTTCAGGTAGACATTTTCCGACTTTGGCGCGGTGCGGTTCTTGTTACCGACAACCTTGCCACCGGCAATAAGATCGATGCCCTGTTCAATTGACGCCACAAACGCAGTGCTGTAAGCAACTTGGAATCCTGTCATGAACATCCGCGCGGCTGTGCAGTCGCCATCGCGCTTTGCCGTGCTTGCTCTCCCAGTGTGCCAGTTCATGTTCCCTCCGATTCATTCCTTCATAGCGACGACGATCCAATCGATGAACGCTGCGAGTCACTGATGACTCACAATGACTGCCTTGCATAAAGCGCACCACAGTTCAGTGGCCAATTCAACCAAGCGTATCCATTGCGGCTGTAGATCGAATCCATGCGCTGATTGTTGAGCGTTTGTCGGTGCTGATGCTGGTCATTGGAGGCACCGAGAACGGAGGGAAAGCATTGGGAGAACCGCACCAGTGGTGCACGCAGCACGACAAGTGCCTCGACTGACTGCCCATGCGGCAGCTCGACATGTTTGCGCCTTACCATTGCGAGTCACTAAAATTGAAACTTGCGGAAGACGACGCTGCAAAGAGACTGGAAATCGACCTCAATATTTCCTCCCAAGTGGGCGGCGTGATTGGTTCCCAGAGCACTCGACACTCCCAACCAAGCGCTTAAACTGCTCACAGCCACCCAGTATGCAACCAGTAAAGCGCGCGCTTAAAATTTGGGTGGTTTGAGCAAGGACGGGGTAGGGCTTGAGGGCAGTCGGGGTGTGGTCCGGTCACTCGTTTAAGTGCGAAAGGCAACTTTCTTCCCAGTGCCTGCGCTTCTTGGCCAACTTGGAGCTTTTCAACGCCTCCGGCAGCGTTGCCATTGCTGAATTCGCTCCACTGTGTGCATCAATTGCGATCAGTGATTGGGATCTGAAGCCGTTGCAGTAGTAATCACACAGAGGACGGATACAAAACACATTTTCCTGCGTGCCTGCTTGTTCAGATGCCCATGAGAGCAACAACAACAGATTCGTACACATACAGGCAATGAACTGGCAGAAAAACGCATGAGCCACCAGCAGCTCTGCTGTGCGATCTTGACGAACGAATGGCCGGGGTAGGCACCTCGAGTTTACAGAATCTGGACTGTTATCTGGTGGTGCCACTCAAGGAATTGTGGTGTGGTCCACGCATTCGCGTTGACAGTGGCAGAAGGCACGCGCACGGACGGTGTTGTCTTTGTGACATGGGTCGGACGCCAAACGCCATTGGTCGACACCCAACACAGGCGCATTCCACAACAGCAGCAATAAGAAAGAAGAATGGTCGCAGGCGCAGCCGTCGACGACAACATGCCGTCAACGACACCAAAGATGGTGATCGGTGAGGCCAAGCCAATGCCAATCCCTCTCTCGTACGTCGAACGCGCGCCAAGCCAAATGAGAGTAATACGCTCACATTGGTTGTCGTGGTGTGCAGGCAGAAGCAGGTACCCCTTCCAGAAATTGACCCGGCCATTGCTTCCACGTTCCCGCTCGTCGTAGAGCGCCAGCGCAACATCGACATCTCGCGCATCCAGGCACGCATTCGTGCTGGTGGTCGCGAGCTCTGGAACCCAAAGCACCAGAAGGACAACGTACCAGTGCAGCGTGCGGGTCATGACCGCTGGGGTATCGGCAAGGTCGTATTCATCTTCTCGGATGACTACATCGACAACGTATACACCTTCCCATGGTACAACGAGTGGAAGCCAGAGCTTGATGCCATCTTCGCGCAGTTGGACATCCCCGTTGAGCGCGTCATTCGCTGCATTCTCGCCTCCATGCCGCCAGGCTCCGACATCCCAACGCATCATGACACCGGCGCATGGGTGTCCAAGTCGCACCGCATGCACATTCCGATCTTCACTGACTCGTCGATCGACTTCAAGGTCGGTATCCACCAGGACAACATGGTCAAGGTCCCATTCGAACAGGGCAACCTCTACGAACTTAACAACGCCAGCAAGCACACCGTCAAGAGCAACTGGGACCAGCACCGCGTGCACATGATCTTCGATTATGTGGAAGAAGGCTTCCCTCTCAATCGCATCCAGCTGGAGCCAGGCATGGTTGTTCACCAAACGCGCCGCACGCTCGACCTGTCGACGGACTACGGCAAGCGTCCAGCGCCATCGTTCATGGTCATTGGTGCACAGAAAGCCGGCACAACCTCACTGTATGACTACATTACGCAGCATGATCTGGTCGTGCCAACAAAGCGCAAGGAGACACATTACCTGGATTGGCGATGGAACAACAAGCTCCCAGCGATCGACACGCCCGAAGGCGCCAAGGCACACCTCGACTACTACATGAACTTCTACGAGAAGGAGCTGCTGTACAAGTGTCCATCGCTCATGAGCGGCGAAGCCACTCCCAGCTACTTGCTCGGTGGCAGCATCGTCATCGACCGTGTCAAGCGCATCGCGCCGGTGTGCAAGGTGCTCGCGATCCTCCGCAACCCAGTGGATCGTGCGTACTCGCACTACTGCATGACAGCAGACACGGAAGGCAACGAGCAGCAGCTTCGCAACCGTGGCCACCATCACCTCAAGGGCCGCACGTTCGAGCAGATCGTCGACGAAGAGCTCGCAGAACTGAGCGCGCTCGGTGTGCACCCGGACATGGATTTCGCCGACTTCGACGAGAAGTATCTCAAGGGCCGTCTGGCTTTTGATCATGGCGCGCACGCCTACGTGGCGCGCGGTCTGTATGCGCTACAGCTCGCTGACTGGCTGGTGGCTTTCAAACAAGATGACGTGCTGGTGCTGACGCTGGATGAGATGAAGTCGTCCGAGGGACTCCACCGAACGATGGACAAGGTGTTTTCGTTCTTGGAGCTGCCGCCACATCGGATCGAGGACGTGACGGCCAAGAACACGCGCAAGTACGAGCCATTGAGTGCCGAGCTTCGTGCACGTCTGGCAGAGTTCTACGCGCCATACAACGAAAAGCTGAACGCCATGTTGGGCCGCGACCTGGGCTGGAACGCATGATGAGGGCACTCGTGTTGCATCTGCGTGGTCGGTCACGTGGAAGGCGATGCGTTCGCTGGCTTTTTCAATAGAATATCCGTTTCCGTTTGCTCTTGGAACAGTTTGCGCTGGAACTCGACGTCCACGCGCGTTTTGGCCAAGTTGCCGTGTCGCTCGGCCATCTTGACGTGCTTGGCTTCGTGCTGGCACAGAAATAGCATATGCTGCAGCTCATGCACTTGCTTGCGCAGCTCTTCGTGTTGTCCGGACACGGCCAATTCTTCGTACTTGCTTTGCCACGCGATCTTGTCGCGTTCCAGCGCTTGGGCCTTCGCGCGATACTTTGACACCTTCCTCTCGAGGTATTCACAAGCTGCTGCCAGCGACCCAGTCTGCCGCTTTTGCGTCGTCTCACCATGAGTAATCTTGTCTTGTAAGCTTTGCACCGTGACCTGCAGCTGCTGTAGCTCGTCTTGCGCTTCCAGTAGCATCAGTTGCTCTTCTTCATCACGATTGAGCTCCATGCGCTGACGCCTACGCTTCCATTCGCGCAGACCGTCTTTGGTATTCCGCACTTGCATATGAAAAGCGCGTTTACGCTGCACAAAATCTAGCTGCTCACGAACTTTGGCAATCTCAGCAATCACTTGCTCCTCTTGGTCAGTGAGCTCCTTAAATTCCCGTCCAAGCAGCTTCTTCTCGTCTTGCAGTGTAGTCGACTCGTGTGAAAGCAGCTCCAGCTGCTTTTTGGCCACGCGTGCTTCAGCGGATCCTGCGCCTTCAGTGTCATCTAATCCAGCCTGGTTGCTGGTTTTGTTCGCAGGTTTTCGCCGCGTAGGACTCGGTGATTGCACACTTCCAACAGTTCCCATTTTCTTGACGGCACGGACTAAGCAGTCCCGAACGTGCTGGTCTTTCTTGTTCAAGAGCTCGAGGCGTTTAGTGCTGTTGGTGAGCGTGATCAGTTGCGCCTTGAGCTCTGCGACACTCATCTGCAAGTCCATAACTTCGTCAACCAACTCGTTCTGCTTCGCATATTTGGCTTGTGCCTTCTCCATCAAATAATCTTGTTCACGAAACCTCATTTCTCTTTTATCGGTAGCATAGGCCTTGTCACGTACGCGCTCCTCTGCATCAAAGCAGTCTTTGGTGGCTTTTTTGGCCATCGCTTTGGCCTGCTGCTTCGCATCAGCTTGCAAAATTGACTGTAGGCGCCGCCCCATTGCCTTGTTGTCTTGGGATACTTGCTCATGAAACTTGGACCGATTAATTGCCGACGAAGCCTTGTGACCTTTGCTGTCACCACTCTTGGCTTGTGCCATTCGATCGCGACGAACTTGTTTATCCTCAAGTCGTCGCATGTAGGCAACGTTCTCGGCCTGGACTTGTTTGGCAAACCGCCGACGATTAATGCCACTGCTACTAGGGTGCAAGCCAATGACGCCGTGTTTTGATTGTGGAGCTCCAGCGTTTTTTTTTCTTGTACTAGTGGTCGACCTCCGAGCGCTGTCAAGCGTACCTGCGGACTTAGCGTCTGCTGATTGGGCACTCAATGGCTTTTTCGTCGCTGAAGCTGCTGTCTTCTTCGGCGGCGGTGTATATTGAGGTACAAGCTGAAACGCAACCACCAGCTCCGGGTCGTTAGGGAGCAACTTGCCTTGTCTTGACTCGAGAGCGAGCGTGTGCAAGCAGAACGCACCAGGAGTGACTAGTGCGTCCTTGATCACAAGCCGCATGGGCACCAGAGCCTGTCCGACAAACTCGGGCGGTGTGCGTCGACCGTTGTGGTTGTTACTGTTGACGCCGTCAGTTGAGACGCTGTAGACCGTGAAGAGAAAATCACCGCGCAATTGGTCCCAGGACGGGTCACGGCGTGGCGCGACGATCGGTGGTGCCACGTGAAGTCGAAAGGCACCGTTTGTATCGCTACCCCCCAGGGCATCATCGACATCATCGATACTTTGGTTCCACACTGGGTCTGTACTTGAGTGACACACAGCAGTGGCACCAATTTGGCTCTTGCAGCGAAGCATCAAGTTCTCGCTTGGATCGCGTCCTGGGGCGACAAATGAGATCTTGACGCACGTGCGTGGCGGTTCGTTGTTGGCAGATGTGGATATCAAGTTGCTGGCGCGGAGCACCTTGCCACGTAACACGCCGCTCGCAGGAATGTCGCTCGCTTGTTTGCTCGTTGGTTTGTTCCCGACCGCCAGCTTGTCAAAAAGTTGCGGAACAACCGAGTGGCTGTCATCGTCGTCGTCCGCCATCGTATTGATAGCTCCATCATCGCCTAGATTTGTCTCTCCTTCATCGCCTTGGTCACTACCATCAGCGCCGTCCTCATCAGCATCTCCTTTCACATTGTGCGCCTGGGCAGTCGGTGTCAAAACATCGCGGTCGTCGGCGACGGTATCTCCGCCGTCGGGCTTATCCTCATCATTGTCGTTGTCGCTGTCATTGGCGTCCTCGATGGCTGGCACCAGACGCGTAGCTGCAGGCGCGTCCAGGTCATCCGCGTGGTCACCTTCAGGCTCCGAGTAGCCGCCATCGTCATCACTCAGCGTTGTCGGAGGTGGCTCCATCATCTCTGGACGCTTTCCCACTGGTGCCACCTGCAGATGCGCCATCGGTTCATCAGCAGTCGAGAATGCGGTGCCATCGTCAGCGTCTTCATCTTCATTCGCGTGATTGTCTTCCACAAATCGGATCTGCGCCGTGGACGCGGACTCCCATTGTTCATCGCCATCGTCGTACAACACAAAATAGCCCTCGTCGTCGTTGAAAGCCTGGATCGTGCCATGGAACCACTCAGCCTCACTCGGCCAATACACATCCACGCGCTGCCCCACTCGTTCGAGCCCCATGCCGATAGGCTCACTGCAACTGCCGCCACCGCCGGTTCGCAAAAGGCAGCACCACACAACTTGAGCGAGACCCACCAGCCCACGCGTTTGGGTCGCTGGGTGGTGGTGGGGTGTTAACCACTTGCTGCGCTTGCTATTCGCGACGCTCAGATGCCGACGGCCACGGCAGGACTCGCTCCTCATGCCCACAAAGATAGCGCTACCTTGAACCACACCAGGTCAGACGATAAGACACGCGAGGCCGAGCCAATGCACGCTCGGGCCACAGCATTGTGCCGCCGATGCACACAGAGCCCGGGGAAGACCTCGAGGGTGGAGACCGTCGCGGTTGGGGGCTTGGGCTGAGCCGGAGTAAGACTGCCTTCACGATGGCCGAGGCGATGATCAATGCGCGCACACTGCATCCACGATCAGTTCAGCATTTTGCGGCCTCTTCCCAGTGCTGAGTTCAAGGCGACGTCGAACGCGCAAGGCACCAGACACTCGCGCCGTCGTGTCGTGCCCGCCGACCTGGGTCTCGTTGACTGAGCACGCTCAGCCGGACCGTCGCAAGTCGTAGAGTTCTCACTCGTCAACCACCATGGACTTCTCCCAGCGCATGAAGGACCTTCTGTTGCCGCCAGGCCCACCATCGATCCGTCCAGCGACCAACTCGTTGGCAGCGACGGGCTCGGTCACGCGGTTGACGTCAGGCAACTCCCCAAGTAAGGACAATGTCGCGGCCGGGGTGCCAGCCGCGAGCATGGTGCTCGACCTGCCAGAGCGCAAGGGCGTGCGTCGAGCGCCGATCAACGAGGAAGCCGTTGAACCTGGCGAGCTCGGCTCGTACATGTCGGTCCGCGTGCCCAAGAACCCAGCCACGCGTGCCATGATCACCCGCGCTCTCAAGAACCACTACCTCTTCAGCTCGCTGGACCAGCACGAAGTGGACGAGATGATCGACGTCATGTCGATGGTCACGATCGCCTCGGGCGACAACGTCATTGCGCAAGGCACACCAGGCAACTGCTTCTACGTGCTCGAGAACGGTTGCTGCGACATCGTCGTCGACGGCGAGCTTGTGGGGAAGTACACCAACGGCGATGCCTTCGGTGAGCTGGCGTTGCTCTACAACTGCCCTCGTGCGGCTACAATCCGTGCTACGACGCCATGCGTGCTCTGGTCGGTTGAACGTACGACCTTCCGTCAGATCATGGCCACGACAGCGTCGGCTACGCAGCTAGCGCGTGTCAACTTCCTCAAGAACGTCGAGCTTCTCCAGCGCTTGAGCAACAACCAGCTCCAGAAGGTAGCTGCTGCGCTCAAGCTCCAGCGCTTCCACGATGGCGACTACATCATCCGGCAGGGTGAAGACGGTAACACGTTCTACATCATCGTTGAGGGCAAAGTGCGTTGCACGGCCCGTGGTCACGGCGCCGACGCGGCCGAGAAGGAGCTCATGATGCTTTATCGTGGCAATTACTTCGGCGAAATGGCGCTCATGCTCAATGAGCCTCGCCAGGCCAACTGCATTGCCGTCGGTAACGTCGACTGCTATGTCATGGACCGCGTCCAGTTCACCAAGCTGCTCGGTCCATTGCGGTCGCTCATTGACCGACAAATGCGCATCCGTGTGCTACGCAGCGTACCTCTGCTGTCGTCGCTCACGGACGACGAACTCGACTTGCTGGCCCATGCGCTTAACGTCGTGACCTTCGACGACAAGGCTACGATCATCCGCGAGGGCGACGCCGGCGACATCTTCTACATGATCTCGGATGGCAAGGTGAGCGTGCGCAAGTCTGGTTTCGAGATCATGCAACTGCGCTCGGGTGAGTTCTTCGGCGAACGTGCGTTGCTGTCATGCGAGCCACGCGCGGCCGACTGTGTTGCCATCGGTCGTGTGGAGTGCCTGACGTTGCAGCGTGATTCGTTCGAGAAGCTGCTCGGTAAGCTGGACCACATCATGCAGCGCGAGATCCAGCGCCAGCAGCTGATGCAGCAAGCCGTGCTAGGCAAGAGCACACCACGTGGGCAGTCTGGCACTCAGCCAGCGGCGCCAGCGGCCAAGAAGATGCAGTTCAAGGACCTGGAAAAGATCCGCACGATTGGCACGGGTACGTTCGGCCGCGTCTTCCTGGTGCGCCACCGCCCAACGAACCAGGCGTTTGCGCTGAAGTGCATGCAGAAGGCCAACATCGTCGAGACGCACCAGCAGAAGAACGTGTTGTACGAGAAGGGTATCATTGCCGAGTGCGACCACCCATTCATCCTCAAGCTGTACGAGACGTTTTCGGATGCCAACCAGCTCTACATGCTGTTCGAGTTGGTGCAAGGTGGTGAGCTGTGGTCGCTTCTGTATGAGAAGGCCTTCAAGGTGCCCAAGGGCGTCTGCGGTGCCTTTGATGTGCCAGTCGCCCGCTTCTACGCTTCCAACGTGGTTGAGGCGCTGCGTTATCTGCAAAAGATGAACGTGGCGTACCGCGACCTCAAGCCTGAAAACCTGGTGCTCGACAGCGCTGGTTACTTGAAGGTCGTTGACTTTGGCTTTGCCAAACACGTTCCGTACTACAAGGGCGGTGCGCTCCAAGAGCGCTCGTTCACATTGTGTGGTACGCCTGAGTACTTGGCGCCAGAGCTGGTGCTCAACAAGGGCCACGGCAAGGCTGTCGACCACTGGGCACTCGGCTGCTTACTCTATGAGCTCATTGCCGGTCGTACGCCATTCCAGCACAACGACCAGAACAAGATCTTCGAGAAGATCCTGCAGGGACGTGCCCAGATCAAGTTCCACCCCAAGTTCGATCCGGATGCCAAGGACCTAGTGCTCAAGCTGCTGGAGCCCAACCCAGCACTGCGCATTGGTTCGCTGGCTGGCGGAATGCAGGATGTGCTGGATCACCCGTTCTTCTCGAACGTCAAGTTTGACTGGGCGGCGCTCGCGACCAAGAACATGAAGGCGCCGTATGCGCCAGCGATCAAGGACCCATTCGATGCTGGCAACTTCGATGCTTACCCAGAGGACAACAACGTGCGCCCATACCACGGCCATGACATGTTCGAGGGCTTCTAGGCGTCGAGTCCATAGCATGGTTTTCCTTTATCAGCTGAACCAGCAATTTTTATGATTGACGCTTTGCAGTTTGATGGCATTACTGCGACCATACTCTGCTATCACAACCCGTGCATTTACAAAATGCGAGTATTGACAATTCATAACTACCGAGGCTCTATTTATCTGTGACACCCTACTGTCCGACGGCAACCAGCTCAAGATCTCCCTTGACCTGGCGCAGTTGCCGCACAACGTCGGCGTGTGCGCTGTGTTCTGGATGCTGTTTGCTGACCTCATCAACAACCTTAGTCAACTCGTTGCGATAGCGAGCAGTTTGAGGCTGGATTTCTGGGCTGCGAAGCAAGATCTGCACCACCTTGAGAGCGTTGGAGACATCCGCCGATGAACCACCCTTGATGTTGAGGATGATCGCACGCGCCAGTGGGACCAGCACAGTTGGAAGCAGCGCGACTGCACGCAGACAATCTTCCGTCAGAACACGTTCCTCGACGTTGCCGCCGAACTGGAGCAGCGAAGCAGCGAGCACGGCCACGGCATCCTTCTCCATTGCGCCTGGGATGCTGGTCGTTGTCTTGGACGCTGCCGAAGCGAAGCAAATGCCGTACAGCAACACCAATGTGTGAAGGTTTAGCACGTCCATGGTTGACAACTGTGCTGCGTGTCGGGACAGCGCTGGTGCCAGGATTTCCGACAGAGAGATACCCAAGTTCATCGAGACCAAAATGCGGCAGACATGGTTCACCAGGAACACATGCGCCTGGCGCTGGGCGGGCGTTGCTGGAGCACTGGAACTTCTCGAAAGAATGGAGCTCATGAGGAAGCTGACCAGGTGAGCCATGTCCAGGCACGAGCGACGTTGGGCCAGCATGTCCATGATAAAGCTCTTGGTGTGCACGTCCACTTTTTCGCTCTTGCAGCAGCTGGCCAGGCCACGCAACAACTCCACTGGATAGCGCGGCAAGTGATAAACGAGTGCAACGAACTCCATCTGGTCTTGGGAACTAAGATCATCGAAGTGTGTCATCCGCTGTTCCTTCTTGTCAGTGGCTGCACCGGCATCCGTGACATTAAACAACGCCACAAGATTGTTCATGACGCTTTCCATGTGCTCGCCCTCGCCCCACTCAGTTGGCAGGCGCTTGACGACCGAGATCATGATAAACAAGCACTTGCGACCCAGTGCCATGTGGCTCAGCTCGAGATGGCCCAGGAGAGCACCGAAGCAACGAATCCACTCCATCACAATGGTCCACTGTGGCCATGGGTGGTGCACCGCAAGATGGTCGGCGGCAAAGCTGGTGCACACGCGGAAAGTCATCGACTTCGACGAACAGCGCGTGTAGAACTGGGTGAACGTCTGCAGGATTGCCTCGCGGCGAGCTGGATCGGCAAACGCCGTTGGCGTTGCCAGAAGTGTCGCGAGAGCGTTCAACAGAGCCTTGATGATGCCGTGCGTGCTGGACAGCGCACGCAGCTCGTCTGCAGCGTGATACTTGTTCAATGTATCGGTCATGAACGTCAGCACGCGGTCTTCGAGGTCGGCGCCATGGAACGACGCAGGCAGCGCGAGGAACACGCAGGCGCAATGCGTCAGCGCCACGTTGATACCGTACCATTGCGCGAGGTAGGCGTCGCCATTCACTGCCAGCGTGCTGTTAGGGAACATTGGGAACAACCGCAGCAACTGGTCACGGCACTTCTTGGCCGTGCGAGCAAACTCGTCGGTCGGCGCTTGCTGGGCGAGGAACTCGCGGTTTGCCGACAGGATGACCGTCATGCTCTCCATCATGTACTGCATGTGCTCCACGTGCGTCTCCTCGAGCGTGTCCAGCTCGTTCTCCAAGCATTCAATCCACAGTTCAAGCAGCGCAGGCAACAAACACCGCGACTTTTCTTGCCAAAAGCCAAGCTTGTGCAGCTGATCGGCCTGGTGCGCGGCGACGAGCGACGGTTGTGGGAAGAGCAGCAGTGTCTTGGTCGCGTTGACGTTGGCAGCCCGCGCTGATCCCTGGCCGACGCGTTGAGCAGCAGAGTCCACGCCATCGGACGTGGCCGCCGTGAAATCGATCGACATGAGCAGCTTGTGCAACACCTTCAACGCCGAAAAGCGCAACGCCAGCGCGCTGGCGTTGCCTGTGCTAGCGCCCTTCTTAGCCTTCTTCTTGTTACTCTGGCTGTCGCCTTGCAGCGCCGAGTACTGGTTCATGACCTTGATGCCCTGCGACGGCGTGGCCGCGACCATGTCGCGGAAGTTCTCAATTAAACGACCAAGCCGCTCGACCCCAGCATCAACACTGATGAGCTCGGGCGCCGTCTCGAGCAGCACGCCAATGGCACGTAGCGTGTCCTGGCGCACGCCAATCTGCAGATGCGTCAAGCCGCTGCAAAAGTACACCGTGATGAGCTTGGCGAACGGCGCCAGCGACTTGCCTTCGACCATGACGCTCACCAGCACCTTCCACGCCTGCACCGCAGCGTCGCGGACCACGGCTTCTTCGTCCACAAACGTGGGCAGGAAGCGCTCGAGCACGACCGAGACGTTGGCGAGCACGTTGCTGGCGTGCAGCTGCGCGAGCTCGCGCAGCCCCTGCAGCGCCTTCTGCCGCACATGCGCGTTGTAGTGGCCAATCTGCGCCACAAGGTCGCTGAGCGTCAGGTGGCGGTGCGTCACGACGTCGCCCTTGTCTTGCAGCACGCTCTGTTCCAGCAGGTTGATGCGGCGCGACGTGATGCCCACGTTGGTCACGTTCGCGGCCGGTGCCGCCTTGCGGCCGACCTTGCGCTTCGGGCGCTTGAAGTCCGCTGGCTTCTTCTTCACGTTGTGCGGCTTGCCCATGCTGTGGAGATCCAGCAAACCCCGGCACCGTCCAGCGCGTCCGCTCGGCTGTCGCGCTGTGGTCGCCAATGACGACGATGGTGGCGCCACTATCCACTGCGCCAGCGATTGGATGGAGCATTCCTCGTTGGGATTGGTGGAAAATCCGAAAAAGAAGACTCCGTGATTGGCTAAAATTTTGCACCGCCGTTGGACTTTCTCGGGTGTCTGTTGGCGCGGCGTCATGGTGTCATTACGGTAGTGGGTGACTTGATGGTGCGACAGAAGTGGTGGATCAGTGAATGAGGTTGATATGGAGCCGTTGAAGCCGTTGGGGGCACCACGAAGCCCGAAACATGCGAATCCCAAAGCAATGGCGCTAGCACCGATGTCGGAGGGGAATGACGTCACGCTTGCAATGCCCAAGTCGCCCCTGGGCGCACTGCGGCCGGTGGCAACGGCGTCGTCACCGACGGCGTCCCCGACAGCACGTAAAGCACCTTCGGCATTGGCTGCATTCGCTTCATCGATACAAGCACAGCCACAGCCGCTGGTGGCAGAGCTGGGGGCGCTTTCGCATGCACCGGGGAGCCCGAAGCGCGATTCGGCGTTGGCTGCGTTTGCCAAGCAGAACCCGTTGGCAGCAGTGGGAGTGCCCAAGCTCACCATTGACACAGGCCTCGACCTCAAACCCGTGTCTCCCGGGAAGAAAGCTCCGCTTGGCGAGATCCCTGCAGTTCTTGGATCCGTCCGGTCACCGAAGTCGTCCATCTCGCTCAAAGACTCGGGTGGTGTGGTTCGCGCGTTAGGACCGTTGCTGATCAGCACGCGGGCGATAACAGAGGCCAGCGACGCGAAGGATGATAAGCCACTGCCAGAAAGCGACAAGAAGGAGCTAACAACGGATGCAGAAGAGAAGAAGGATGAGGCGCAAGCCAAACCCGTTGCGGTTGAGGATGAACATGCAGTAGCTGAAGCGAAGTCGTCGACGGGGGTGACGGGCCCAGCTGAAGAAGATATGAGTGACGACGGCTTGTACGTCGACGATGACGATGACGAAGCGAGATGGGAAGCTGAAGAGGCCGCTCGTACGGACGCTGCGAGACGAGCGAAGCGTAACAACAAATCGTTGAAGAAGGCCGCGGACGAAGCAAAAGCACCAGACGCCAAAGCGGTAGTGGAACGGACGCCGAAAGGTACGAAGTTAACGGTGACAGAAGAAGCTGTGTATCCCGAAATCGACAGCGAAGTGCTGGGGGGTCATCTACAGACGGCAACCAGGTGCGTTTCGCATCAACTGATAGTGGACGTAGCATTGGTTGAAACCTCACCGGTTTGCATTTGTGTCCTCAGCGGCCCCACACCAATCTTCGTGCCAAACGCATCGGATATCGACCTGTTCCACGCTGTTCTTGCCCAGGATATGGGTCAGCTGTCGCAATTGCTTCAAGGCATGACACCATCCGAGGTGTTGGCAGTGCGGGATACAGAGGAGCGTACAGTGTTCCACTACGCCGCCATGTCCAACAGCGTGCAAGTGAAGCGCATTGTGTTCGGTCACGCTATCGAATACGTTGATAGTGACATACGAGAACAAATCCGGGAAGTCTTGACAAAGAACAAGCAATTTCATAGGTTTGAGCTGGTCACTTGCTGCAGCGCGCTCTCTATCATCACTGATGATGTTGTCTGTGTGAAGCAGCGTTGTGTCTGCAAACACGACCAGCGCGTCAAGCAAGCAGTGGATTCCACCTCGTGCCCAGGAATTGGAGCTGATGGCCGCCAATCAGCGGCAAAGCAATATTACTGATGTGCTCTCTGCCACCGACAGTCGTGGGAGAACCGCTCTTCACTATGTAGGCGCCACATGTCGGTCACCTTGCCCATCAATTCTCGTACTCATCTTGCATTGGTGCGGGCAGGCTGCAAGCCACTCCCACGAGCTCACCTTCGAGCGCAGCTCCTTAATCGCCGACGTCTTTAAAGCTCGACGTGAACTTGCAGCACCGAGAGGTACGTCGCTCCACACGCGTATTCCCTCCATGCAGTCACCACCTACGATGCTCCCCTCCGCACAGATCGCTTTGGACGCACGCCATTGCATTACGCGGTCGAACACGGTAACATCGCACTCTTAAAGTGGCTGTTTTCGGTTGGAGCAGCGCGCGGCCTTACTTCGACAGACCTTGACGAGATGCTCACGTCCAACATCCCCACCAAAGTCTACCATCACCTCATCAGCGAATTGGAGAGTGTCGACCATCAGCGCCATCATGCGCGGACTCGCGCGCCCACGGCCACCACCGTATCCGGCACCACGGCGCACGGATTGGAACTGGGGGCGAGTGTCTGCATGGCTGCCAAGCTCGAGCCAGAGAACATCATGAGCCCCGACGGTCACCAGCTCCAGACAGCACTGCACCGCGCCGCTGTGTACGCGAATCGCAAGGCATTGCAACCTGTCCTTGCTGAGGGCGCTAACGTGGACACACCAGACGCAAACGGATGGACAGCTCTCCATGTGAGTGTGATATCATGAATCAGCGAATCGAGTGGAGTCTGATGGGACGTGTTGATTTGGTGCCGCATCCAGCACTGTGCTCATGGTGGCACGACCGAGCACGTGCAGTTTGCACTCGACTTGTTGCAGGCAGGAGCCAACATCAATGCACGATCGGCGAAGGGGAGAACGCCGTTGCATGTTGCCGTGAAACATGTCGGTGGCAAGGTGCACGATCAAGCGCGTGCCAAGCGGACGGCTCACCCGCCTCCGATGCTTGTCTGTCTGACTGAAAGCGGTGCAGATGTGAACAAGCCAGACCTGAAAGGGCACACGCCGCTGTTGTTGGCGTGCCGAGAAGGGATGGTCATCATCGTCAAACACTTGCTGGCCAATGGTGCAGACCGCGCGCTGGTTGACTCAAGTCGACAGACATGCCTCCATGTCGCTGGTTAGAACGTAACTCAAGCTCACGCGCACGAACGGAAGGCTTCCTCACACGGTTTATCTTTGACAGCGACGAGCGGTCACGGCCAACTCTTGGAATTTCTGTGTCGATGGGACGCCGAGGCGCGCGTGTGGCTTGACGCCAACGATGGTCGCGGGCGCACGCCGCTCATGTCAGCCAGGAACGAAGACTGCAAGCAGCGCATGACGGTACACAACCAGCTGCCATTCTGTGACATCCATTGCGTTTTTTTTATCAGATTATGGTTGCTGTGAGCAGAATTTATGGGTTGCAGCAGTTCAGGGAGATGTCGACACGGTTCAGGCACACTTGGGCAGACATTCTGCGAGAGGAAGCCACAGTCATCGACAAGCAGCGGTTATCGCGACGCACGATAGGACAGACGAAACGGGCCGGACTGCCCTGCATCTGGCGGTGAGCGCTCTTGCTGACCCAATCTCTTTCCTCAAGCTTTACTAATATGAGGCTGTCGACACAGCTTGTCGGGTGTATCAGAAACTGCACCAACAAATCAAACTGCGGCGCGACATCACCCAACAAAAGGACTCCAAGTGCATCTCGGTTCCGCCAGATCGTTCGGCTTTTACTCGACGCGCGATCGTCACTATCGATATCCATTTTCAAGCATATGTGGCTGTGGTGCATCATACATCGTGGAGAACGAATGAGCTGATCCTTGACAGGTTGCAATGCTTACAGCTCTGATCTTTGGGGAGTTACACCACTCATGCTTGCAGCATGCACGAGCGATGTCAGTGTCTGGCCCTGTTTGTTGGGCGTGGCCCGTGTGATTATGTATTTTGACCAGACTTCGTTGATTAGCTTCAGATTATGGACACGATGCTCCAGATCGCTCAAGAAGGTGATCTGAATGCAAAGGATATGGACGGCAACACAGCGCTGCACTACGCGTACGCATTCGGACAGGTCGACTTCGTGAGAATTTGTCGTGATAGATATGTCGTGATTTTGACTATTTCCAATCTCTAGGCACACATCACTTCTGCGTTGGAAGCATTTATGGACGACACGGTGCGTCAATGTGTAGGCACCGTCCCGTTCACAATAACTGACAATAGTGCATTTGCCAATTTCGCAGGAGCCAACGAACAAGTCTGGTAAAGTTCCTCTTGATATGGCTGGATTGCAGTATCGTGCGTTCCCCAAATCCTATCAAGAACACCTCGCACGTGTCAGCAAGTGGAAGCAGCGCCTTGCCGCAGGGTGATTGCACTCAAACACGATGATCTTAGTCTGCGGTGGAGGAAGCTGAATTTTCGGCCTTTGATGCAATTGTCAATCCCACCACCACCCATCATTCAGCCAAACAGCGCTTCCAGATGGGCAGTACATATCCTTTTCGATTGAGTGGCAGTGGCTGCTCGATATAGTTCTTTCGGTCATGAGGTAAAGGTGATGTTGGGTGTTAGAGCTGACTTCGCAGACTGGACGTCGGGACTGAATAACTGGGGAGGAACCTTCTTACCTTCACTTCGTCCAAATCGCTTTTTCAGACAGCCATTTGGCGTACCTTTTTGTGTTATCGGAACCACCACCAAAACGTGCAGCTGAGCAGCCCAAGAAATTTCGCTCGTACGAAAATACAGATGTTATCAGGGTCGTCGGTGCTATCATTGGTTACTCGTAGATGCCACGAGCGTAGTACAAGCGGATAAAATATGGCGCTAAATGATCAAAGCACACGAATGGGTTCTGGGTGGAGAAATCAACGAAAGAGTTAGAGACGTTCCCGGAGACACAATACGTGGTCGAGCGCATGACGATTCCTCGGTGACGTAAGCACAGTAAGAGGGATCTGAAGTCGACCGCCATCGGACAGCAGGGTGTAGCAGATAAATAGAGCTAAGTTAGTTTGTCAACACTCGCGTACAGCAAACGCGTTATCTTCATTGGTAAAACGATCTAGAGTGGATTCTTCCACAAACAACCGCAAAGGTGCTCCTCTCACTTTCTTCGCGACAAGATATACTTCAGTTTGGCAACAATTTCAGCTGCAAACAGAACGTCAGGGTACGTCCTGCAGACGATCGAGGCACAGCAAACATACCACATTCGTATGGCGAATCTGCAGTGTAGTCAGTGACAATCTCTTCGATATTATCTTTGTAGTAGATCTGGAAGTCGGATGGATCTTGCATGAAGCGAACCCACGCGACACTTGAGATCGGACGCTCCGCCTAGACACAAGCACAGGGATCAGCGTATGAGGTTTCATCGAATGCGCTCGTTCCTAATGTAATCGAATACGCACAATCTTCGTGGTCTTGATCGATTTGATCACACGTTCACCAACTTTACGGTTGTAGATTTTGTTCAAGTCGACACCAAGCATGCGCTGTTGTCGCTTGCCGTACTTATTCTTCTTTACCACGTGCCATTCCTTGAACATGGCCGCCGTCACGTCGTTGAACATGAACGTCTCCGGAGGAGGACGCTGACGTCCGTCCGTGTTGGCGGCATCGTCGATCATATTGTTCACCGTAACCGGTACTTGAGGTGCATCGGCGTATTGCTCTGCAAACGAAGCAGGAGTCGATCAAAATCACAACGCATCGATAGATCCTTCTCACAAGCGCACATACTCGTCGCAAGAGTTGCTTCGTGCAAGCCAAGTGGTTTGAGTTTTGTCTGGAGGTCGATTTCATCGCTTGCTAACTCTAGACGTTCACGATCGGCCTCGCTGATCTTCAGAACGTATTGGTCCTGGAACAATTGCAATCGATGCTTCTTGTTCAGCGTAGGCAGCAGATCCTGACCAATCGTTGTATGATCAATAGCAACGACGGTGTAATCATCACTCTTCGGCCTTCAAGAGTTCCACGTAATGTTAGATGCGCAATTTAGTTAGGCGAATATCAGCATCGTCATGTGCGTACATGTAAATCTTGAGAAATGATTTCTCATTGTTGACAGTCGGTCGGGTGACTGCAGCCGAGTCAGCTCGTGGAGTGGCTGGAACGTTCGTGGCTGTTCGAGAAACCAAAACATCAGCGATCATCTTAACACCGATACACCGCTACACCTCTTCGCCATACCTGGTGCTGCATCTCCCGTGGGTGGGCAGGCATCCGGTCGTTCACACAGACAGTATTCATGGCCACCAGCATCACCAAAGTTCTTGATCTTGCGCGATCGGTCCAGTGCGGGGAAATCTTCATCCGGATAGCCATCTGCGTCGTGAAGGCGAAGCTCGTAGCACTCCGGATGCCCATAATACAGCGGTGGCTGACGAGCAGCTGCCTGGTGTGTGCGTAAGATCTCTTGAATCGACTCGTCCACGGTAGAAGTGTCGTACAACTAACTCAGCAACAGCAACCTAGGTCAGTCCTCTCGCATACTGCAATCAGTCACATGATTTCACGCACATCGATCTTGAGCTCTGTCCGTGTGGGCAAATAGATCGTCAGATGCAACACGGCGCCCTCGGCGCCAGCCATGGCGGGCTTCTGGCCCATCGGAGCCGCGGATCCCTTGAGGATCTTGTCCAGCAGCGACATCTGATGCACCGACAGAGGCGCCACTTCCTCTCTCGTGAAGTTGAACGAGTCGTCCGCCGTCGCGCCATTGGCCGCGCCATCTTGACCCTTTGCTTCCCCCTTCTTATCTGATTCCACCCCAAACACACCAACGTATAAGCGATTGAGTTGTCACATACACCATCGGTACTTGTCAACATATACCCTTTTCTTTTCCGTCCATGACCGAATCGCGCTGATGGGCATGAGCGCCAGCGGGGTTGGCGCCTGCGCCAACCGCTTCAGCTGCGCCGGTGCCGGCGCCACCATCCGTGCGTTTGGCGCCGTTTGCTTGCGCGGCGTTGCCTGCTGCAGTTGCAGCAGCTGTCGACGCCGAGTTCTTGTTCTTGCCACTATCTCCGATGGATGGTGCCTTGACGAGCGTCTTCTTGGACGTGGACGGCATGGTCTTGAACGACGCCATCTTGTCGATCCAGGAGCTACGCATCTGCATCTCCATCTTGGGCGATGAGTTGTAGATACGATCAACCTCAGAGTCCTGCCGATCGTGGAAGGTGGGGCTGTTGCATGAGGAAACACGCATCATGCTGATGACATGGTTGAGCTCGCTCAGCTCCGTGAACTGCATTGTCTTCTTCCCAGCAGCGCATCAGCTCCGCGCAAGCGAACAAAGGTCGTGGAATGCAATACCCTGCGAAAATGGATTGTAAAATGTTTGATACCGGTATTTCTGGTATTTCGGTGGTATTAATATTCTTGGGTTCCTCTTGTTTATATATCACACTTTGAACGAAGTTGAATGTTTGTTGGTTTGTGGGTTCTCCGCAAAAGCCATGCTGTTTCTGCCGTTCATCCCTGCCAGCTGGCAAGCCCATTGTCCGCAATCAACTCAAGGGCACACGTTACTCACGACTGACGTGCGGAGTCTGTGGAGCAAAACCACGAGCAGCGTGCAGCAAGTGGCAAACCTGTGTGACAAATGGCGCCACTGGAGCTTCGCGTTTTGATGGTGGACAGCGTCGGCGAATCCATTACGACCTGCTGGCACGGCATTACAGCTCCCCAGCAGCAACACTTGGAGTCTTGTCGCTCCCCTTCCCCTCTTCGTCTCCAATGAATCCGGCGCCGTACACCACGTAAACCTTCCATTTTAGAGCTAAAACTGACCTCATCAAATCTGCCACCTGGGAGCACTGTTCTATGAACGTTGCCAGCTGGTTCCCTGCAGATGGGACACTTTCGTGGCGCTGCAATCTTTCCACACGTGAAAATTACTTTCTGGTCTGACCAGGCATCCGCCTCAGCCACACCCACAGAACCGGAAAACTTACGCGACACCATGGGCCCACAATGTCACACAGCGAGTTTATCAGGTGGATTAGGACTTCGAGATCAGCCAATTCCGCTTGCGGTAAGGGGTGCGTCGCCGCGTCACCGCGCTGTTCCGTGACTGCCGCCCGCGGGTTCGAGCACTCCGCCGCTGGCAACCGGGCAACAAGGAAGCGGACTCAGACCGCTGGCTTGACTGACCTCTCTGCAAGCAACCAGCTCGACCAAGCGTGTGTGCCTGCGTGCATGCCAGCATTTTTAGACTTGCACGCCAACGCACAGCATTGCTTGATCCTCACTGTGTGCGCCATGGCCAAGTGCTCGACAGACAGCAACCAGGCAGCCCCCTGCGCGCCCTCGCCCACTGCCGCGGCGTGCGACGGCTCGTTCAAGGCCAGCGAAGTCAGCGTGGCGGCGCTCAGTCCGCCGCTCATGGTGTCGGTCAGCAACCCGGTGGCCGACTGTGACGGTGCCGGCAAGACGCTGCTGAGCATCCCGAGCTTCCGCAGCTGCCGCGCCAACAGCGCCGTGGACGAGTGGAAGCGCCGCCGCCGCACGGCAAGCAGCAACAGCACGAGTTATCACAGCTTGCTCGACGACGAAATCGACGACAGCGACAGCAACGACGACGTGATGTCGGTGACCGAGGACAACAGCGACCTCGTGGCGCCCGACCTCCCGTCGCCACCGTACCCGGTGGATCAATACCATTTCTACTGCACAGGCAAGACGTGCGAAGTCGTGGAAGAGATTACGTCGATTCTGGACGAGTGCGACATCGAATACAGCTTCAAGGCACTCAAGTGCAAATTCAAGTGCGTCAAGTATGTCCACTACAGCCACGTGGAGTTCGTGGTGCGCCTTTACACGACCAACAACGGCCTCTTGGTCGAGTTCCAGCGGAGAGCGGGCAGTTTGTTGCTTTGGGATGGATTGTACTCGGTCATGTACAACAAGTTGGCGCGATTTGTTGACGCGAGCGCCCCATCATGTCCACAGAGCGGTGGTCAGAAGAAAGTCGCAAACCGCGACGATGGCGTGAGTGCCCAGCTGTGGCGCACGCTCACCACCGCCACCCAAACGCCAACGTCGGGTGTGGAAGCCATGAAAATCATGATCACGTCCAACTACATCGATGTGCAGCGTGAAGGCTGCTCTGGACTGGCCGTCCTGACTCAAGACCCTGAGAACGCGTTCATGGTTGCCCAGTACGAAATGGTTGAGCCACTCATCGAAGCGGCCGAGTCGGACGACCTCGACATGGCCCGCAGCTCGGTGGGTGCCTTGACCAACATCTCAAAAGCTCTGCCGTCGTTCCCAAGTGATCTCGCCGAGATAACCTTGCCACAAATGAAGCGCGCCGCAATCCTGATCGTTCAGGTGCTAGCGAAGGCTGCCACGACGGAGAATCTGTTCTCGCTGGAATTGATGCGCGAGTGTGCTCGCGCATTATGCACGTTTGGCACGCTGTGCCCAACCGAAGTGCGCGACAACGATGCCAACAAGCACTTGTCACAGCACATGAACCACCGAGACCAGCAATTCGCCACGCTGTGTCGGCAGGCGCTTGACGCTCTGCAAGTAGAGATTTAGAACCAATAGACTGAGAAGCAGCTAGGAACTTATTAGATCAACATCTATAAGACCCCGTGATCGGGGTCGTATTTAATCCGACTTTCAGCTCATCCCACATTTTCTCTCAGATCATCGCTGACAGACTACGGTAGTCACATCCCGCAATGGACACCTTCAGGTACGTGGTGACGGACCCACAGAAGGGAATCGTGTCTTTGTGGTTCTGACTGGCGGCGAGGCATGCGAGCATTGAATGAGCCAGGCGCGGAGCAGGTATCCGCTGCTGTGCAATTCAAGTTTTCAAAGGTCGGAAGAAAACACGAGAAATGGATTCACGGAAAACGCCACAATTTGCCTAGTGCATCCTATCAATTCAGTGCTCGCCTTCTGCACGCAGGCGTTCACGAAGCACCTTAGCGCGTTCCGGATGTGTATTCCACAGCAGATTTCGCGCCGATGTTTCCAAAATATCGGCACTGCGGCAAAACACGGTCAAGAACGACTCATTGATCTTGCCTCGTGGCTCCGCAATCGCATTGACAGGGGGAGTTGAGTGGATGACGCTGCGGAACAGCGACTTTGGTTCGCCATCTGAACTTGATGCCGGCTCAAGAATGATGCTACACAACAAACAACCGTCAGCACACCAGTACTCCTCACAAACCGCGTGCGTACGTGAGATCTCAATCTCACCATCCGATCTCGTCATTGCGCAGCATCGTGTCGGACGTTTCCAGCGGATAGAGATCATCCATCGCGATGCTTTCCCATGTGATAATGACTCGATTCTCGAAAACTTTTCGTCGCAATAGGAAGTAGGAGTGCATGTACACGATCTGGTTCTCCTCTCGCAACTTCAACAGCGGCGCGATCGTTCGCCCATAGCGAGTGTTCTCGTCGATCTCCAATAAGCGCTACACAGCAAAGTCGAACGATCAGCCTTCGATGGGCAACTCGGTCAAACAAATTCGTATTGCTCACCTCGCACGTCACATATGGCTTGAATCGATCAGGGATGTCCAACTGGAAGTTGAAGACCGAGTTCCACGCGGCATCGGCGACCTCGTTGAAGTTGAATCCGAGCACTTCTTTTCCGCGAACCAGTTTAATCTCCATGTCGGGACCATTCGAGTTGAGCTTGATATCCATCAGCGGGTCGGACAAATCCTTGCCGCGAAACTCGCTGTCCACGTAGAACATCGCAAGATCCATGCGCTTCTCGGCGATTTGATGCAGCATCTTGGAGCGCTGCAGCATGTCCACTGGCAAATGGTGGAACCAATGCTTGATCGCGAGGCCGGCCACCTGCACACATTTCACGATCATCGCCTGAATTTAACGATGCTGCAATGTTGTCCGCATTTCTGTAAATTGTACTCACGCCATTGCCCAACACCTTCTGGACAGTGGTGGCAAATCCTTGCTGATCCGCCAAGGCGCCTTCCAATGTGACCTCTGGTTCCTCCTGCTTCTTCCGCTTGCGGTGCTGTGTGATCATGTCCTGCTCCATCTTGATACCGTCCTTGCCACCAGCACCTTCGTGCTGCACCACCTTCATCTTGGCCATCTGCTCCTGCAAAAGGCGCACTTGGTCACGCAACCGAGACAGTTCTTCCTACTCAGCAAAACGATTCGTCAGTGTCCGCTCGCATGATCAGATGGAGCACAAAAATGCAGTTGTGCGTCATCGACGTTGTTCTTACCTTCTGGCGGTTGCGATGCTTTCTCGCTGACTTGGCGACCTGCGCGCGACGGCGCAACTTCTTTTCTTCTTCAGTCAAACTCTTGACCGGTGCGTTCAAGATATCTTCCGAATCGCGCAGCGACACATCATTGCTCGTCGTGCTGGATGGCGAGCAGCTATTCGTCGAGTCCGGTGCTTCTTGGTGCAGCTGCGCCGTGAATGCATTGGCCATGGCGCGCGTGTCATATAGGAACGCGCCCCGCTGCATCGGAGCTCCAGGTGGCAGCACGTTCGTCGGCAGCAGCCCCGGCATCTTGTTGCGCTCGTTACCGTTCATCATCCCATTGTTCATCATCATGCCGCCGTTCATCTGAGCGTGTTGTTGTTGTTGTTGTTGTTGCTGCTGCTGCATCATTATGGCGAAGTCGAAGTCGGTCATAGTCGTGGCCGGATACACTCCCATGAGCAGCGCCTGGTCATCTGGTGAGAGAGGCACCTCGTTCTCTTCCCCCAGAAACGGGTAAAGATCGTCGTCGGTCGAATTGCCGAATACGAACGCCATGGTCGTTGTTTGTGTGTAGTTGTTGCTTGTGCGTTGAGGCCACCACGCCACCACGCGAGCCGAGCTGTGCTGTGCTGAATCCACGCGAACCCGTGTGATGCGAGGCAAGCGCTGGCGTGCGTCCACTCTGAGGAAGAGAGAACTGCAGTGGCAGATCGAGCGGAGCTCCTGGCGAAACGGGTGGGTCTGGCGGGCGAACACATGGGTTCTGACCCGGGTTCAGAGGCGAGCGAACGTACACCAAGGGAAAGAGGGGTGGCTCAGTACCCCTTTCGGGCCAGTGGATCCCAAACGCGACCATGTTGCAGCCGCCCCCCAATGGACCGTTCAGTCCGGACATGGAGCACCACAGGCTGTCTAGAGGAAACGTTGGTTCTGGATGATGTGAACGAACTGCATTGCATCGTGGCGCTGGTGTGGGCCGAAATCGTGGGAGAGGAAGCCTGTCAGTTTTGCAGCACATGGTTCGGTCACAAAAGATTGTTCCGACCACAACCGCTGTGTTGCGACGTGTGATTATTAATTTCCCGGCCCGGATTGCCTGATTCTCTTCGCCCTTCTCTCTGGAGAACCAGCATTGATGTCTGGATTGGATTGGATTGGATTTGAATTGGATCGGGGATATCAATGCGGGGATGCTGGGGCCCAGCACCAATGCATGACATAGCAGTGCCACATGCACACGCCTGGGTGACGTTGGCACGCGCACGTGTGGGTCAAAAGTACTGTGATTGCTCCCACCGCGCAATCCGTGCGGGCTGTGAACTCGGGCTCCAGTGTCTTTGTACCATGCGATACGTTGACCGTCGCCCTCGCCGCATTGGGCCTCGCAACTCATTGCTCGCCACCGCTGTGCTGCGTTCGCGGCAGCAGGTGTCCCTGACACAAGGTTGTCACCCACGCTGTTCCCGCCCACCGCGGTGTCCGTCTTCTTACAAACGATAGGAGAGCACACGTCGCAGAGGCCACGACCATGCTGCAGTCGGGGCAGCTTGGGTCGGGTTGTCGTTCATGCATCTTCAACCCGCGATCTGATCGGGCCCACCCGCGCCTTCTCGTGAGATGAACGTCACACTCACTCTCTCCGCCACCAGCGGACACACGAGGAACGAACGACCGACATGGATGCATCGCATCGGTGGTGGATGGATTACCTTATCAATTCTGTGATGCTCGACGCAATCATTCAGTTCAGTTTGAGATCGGCATGCTTCCTGGACCATCGGTGGCGTTGCTTCCACATGTTGGTGACAAGAAGTGTGAGCAACATGACACCAATGATGGCGTAAAACGCGAAGACATGATGCTCATGCGGCAGATGGCACAGCGCCACTGCCGAAGCTGTCCCCGACAGCGTCAACAGCGCGTAGCTTGGGTCCGGTCGCTGGCCCCATGAGAACGTCGGGATCGTAAACTCTTTCGCGTTCACTTCGCCGCTGGGCTGGTACTCGCACCACGCGTGTGTGTGGCCCGACAGAATGATCGAGGGCCGCAGCTTGGTGAGGAGCTCCTGGGTCAGCTCCGGAGAGAGCACGTGGTGATGGATCTCGTACGGGAATGATGGATGCTCGTATGTGATGTGTCCGCCTTCGTTGCGCCGCTTGTCCCCGCATTGCATGTCGTCCGCGCGATACAGCGGCAAATGCGTCATCAGCACCACACTTCCGCGCGTTCTCGTCATGCCAAGCTTGGTCGTGTTGATAGCATCAACAACGCTGAGCACAATCAACCCGAGCACCCCACACGTAAGCAAACCACGCGTCTCAGCATCACCCACTGATCAGATCCCAACCGAGGTCACGCTGCAGACACATACCTCTGCGCGGAATCCTTGACATCGTCGTCCTGGACGTTGGTGTCGAGTGCCATCGTGTTCAGTTGCACGAACGTGTGTCCGAGGGCCTCGGTCACTCGGTTGGATGCACCAAAATCCACCTCAAAGCGTCGGATCTCCTCGGCCGACATGTACCACCCAAACGAAGTGTCGTGGTTTCCAACCTGTCAACGCAAACAATTACAAGTCAGGATGGCACGCATACTTGTTGTGGACACCTTGGTGGTGTGCTGACAGTCTCACAATAAACAGAGTTGGGAGGTTGTAGAAGCGACTTGAGGCACGGAAGAACCGATGAACATATTCCTGCATTACCACGCAGAGCCCTCATCAGCGCCGCCATGAGGAAGTCATCGTGATTGCATCATTCAGTGGCGTGCATTCCATGTGTCCTGGGGAGTCGGAAGCCCGCCTTCATCGAATTGATCGCCAAGCACCAGCACCATGTCCGGCAGATGCACGTCCAGAGCGGCGCGAATGGACATGAACATCTGCTCTGATCACACTACGATCATCAATGCGCACAAAAGATATCGCAAACACGAAATGCCCGCACGAACCTGCCAGTCCACCCACACGCGCTGTGATCGCGGGCGCCGTCGGTGACCGAGCAAATGCATGTCGCTCATCACCAGCACATGCACCTCACTGTCGCTCGCGCGCTGCTGATGCGGAGTAGGAAATGAACAGCGCAGTGCATACAGATAGTACACAGCAACCTGCGCACCAAGCAGTGCAGTGACCACCATCAGCAGCGCTACTCGTGGCGGCGTCCACATTGAATGACGCATGATGCGCGTGGCGCGTCCGGTTGTGCAGCAAATCGAATATGGTTGCACCCGTTCGCCGCAAGAAACAAACGAGCGGGGGTTTGTATCATGTTGCAACAACAACATCCTGTTGCCGGTCTGTTGCATTCGACACATGTGTACTTGAACGGCAGTCTCGACACGATCAGAGCGACAGGACCCGTCATTGTGGCGGAAGTGAATATCGTCTTTCTGGAGGAGAGGCACTTGTGATTGCTTCTCGAGCTCGCCAGGGTCAAAGTGTTTCACCCTCGTCAACCTTTCTTGTGGGCTTGGAGCATCATGGTGCTTGAGGGCCTTGGAGTGGCGGGGTCGGCGCCACCTACCAGAATCATGCGCGTACAATGTCGGTCGGCCGATCGCTGCGTTGAGATCGGGCAGTCGATGTCGGTTTAACTTCTGTTTCATCTCGATTAGTAGCTTGGGCGTAAGCGAGAATTGTATCTGGTTCAGTGCTGCCACTGAGAGAAGCTTCACACATTACGACTCCATCAGTGACAGAGGTAAATGGAATACGTCTTCTGACGGAGATTAGTCAAGCAGGAGTTGCACCCATCGAAATTCTCGCCCCATTGTGTGTACAGCACAGATCTTAATAGTATGATCCTCCTCGCATCTTCAGTACCACAGGGCACTTCATTGTGCAGCATGGTGCAACAACACCTTGCAGGCTGTGTTAGTTGCCACGGCCGACGAATAGAAATACGCCTGCGGCCGGCATGACACATTAAGCGAGCTCTCGCCGTCTGGTAGGTTGGCGCAATGCAGGGGCACACTGCGATACGTGTGCATGGGCAAACGCTTGCATAGCAACGAGCTGTCCATCGACATCGATGGCGCGGCATCTCATGGCCGTGCAATGAATCATACGCCCATCCATGCAATCAATTGCGACAAAAGCGGTCATACCCTGAAGGGACATCATCACTGCCGCGTCATGGACGAGCGAGCGCCGCCTGATGGAGCACTCGAGGAGCTGCTGGCGTTGCACCGGCAGTTCATCGACGAAGCGATCTATCCGCTAGCGGAAGACAGCGACGTGAGTGCTCCTGTCTTCCATCATTGCGTGTACTGTTATTGTTGTTGGTGCCATTGCCCGTAGTGGCGGGCGCTCACACTGGAACCGGTGTTTCTCGTCGTAGATTGAACATGTCGGTCGCGAGTTTGAGGCCCGACTGCGCCTGCTGGCGCGCACGGAGCCGCGTGTGTGGGAGCTCAAGATGACGCAGTATATCTATGACTTTGCCCGGTCGAAACTCCGGGAAAGCGTGTGCCAGGACGAGGAGAAAGCTGACGATCCAGCCGAGGACACCCACGAGACCGCCATGCACAAGCCATCAGCCGCTGCCAGCGTCCAGCAACAAGAGATAGTGGACACTGTGCGCCGCGCTGTGCAACGCGAACTGTGTCGCATTCTGGCCGCGACTGACGACGACGGCGACTACAATGGTAGTGGCGACGGCGGTGACCAGAAAGCAGAGCACGTGCTGGAACGACTGTGGGCGAAGGTGGAGCCCGTGGTGGAAGCGCTTGCCAGTGATGAGCATGAGATTCGGGAGGCTACAGACGCGTATTCATTTGATGCCATTGCGTTTGAGGACCTGCAAGACGAATTGGGATCAGCGAGCAGTGGGCCGACGCTCGAAGACATTCCTGGTATTCTGGGGACTCTCGAGACCGGCGACGCAGATGCGCAAGCCCTTGCGATCAGTCAGATTGCTCAGGTATGTCGTCATGAATTGATTATTCCGATGTGTGTGCATATATGAGGATGGTTTTATCTCACGCGTCTTGCATCTGGAATTGTAGATGGCAGCGATGGAACTAGTCCACTGTGGCTACCACTTCCAATCGCTGTTTACCGCTGTCGTGAACCAGCTCGTTCATGCAGTACATTCATCAACACGGTGCACTGCTGCCTGCATCATCTACAACGTGCTTGAGTGTGTCGAAGATCCTCAGCAATTTTGGGATATCTACGTTGCTGTCATTGATTGTATCTGTACCAGCTTGGAAAACGGCCTGTCCGGCGTAACTGTGAGCGTCCACGCGTTGCAGGATACTGAGAACAGCCCGATGGATGCGATCAACGTCTTCCGCGTGTTGGTATTGCTATTGCGTCGTGTGCCCCATCACTGGATTCATTTTTCCATCGAGAACCTGGCCCGATTACTATTGGCAACATTCCAAATGCTGGTAGTGGGTGAAAGCGGACACGCGAACATTGTACCGCCATGGGTGCTCGCAACCCTCATCGACACTGAAAGTTCTTGGTTACGAAAATGGTTGCTGAAAGTGCCCAATCGTGCTCAGTTGATAGTGTCAATTGAAGAAAGCGGCTTTCTTCGAATGCTAGTTGCAGCGTCGAAGACACCCGCAAGCGCTGGTCCATTTGGAGTGTATGTCACCCAGCAGGTACGAGGCACCAACGTATCGTTTGCTTGCTCAGTCTTAGAGTACTGTATTGCTTTGTCTAGGCTTCGCATTTGCTGGAACTTGTTAGTGAGCACGCTGCAACGCGATTGGTGATTCAACGCCTATGTGGCATGACTTCTGGATACAAGACGAGCAAGGTGGAGCGCGAAAAATTCAAATGCGTTCACACCCTGGAAATGGAGTCCCTTCAAGAAGAAAATGACCGCATCTATCACTTCAAGCATCGCCCACAACAAACAGCGGTATTACAGGATTTGGTTCATGGCTTCTGGTGTGAATGTACTGACACACTCTATGTGCGATAGGGCAGTCCACATGTGATCGATCGAACAAATATGCCTGAACTCTCAGTGAAGGCTTCAGTACGCGGCTTTTGCGAGCAGTACGTCTCACCAGAGACCATTGATATCTCAGAGTTGGTATCGATGAAGTACGAGGATTTGTGGACCAGTGGGCGTGTTATACCACTACTCTCGTCGCCTCAGGCAGCGAGGCAACTCCTAAGTGACCAGCGTTTGATTCAGCTGCATCGCGATTCTTTGGCAGAGCTTGCTGCAAACGTCGATTGCACGGTTGCCATTCACAGTTCCAGCGACGAGTGTCCCTTTCGGCTTCGATCTGCGATGGGTTTTCTTGCGAATTTGAAGTGTGTGATGTCCTCTCAGTTTGCGAGCACCGCGGTGGTCGAGACTCCGTATTGGCTCAATTACGTGCAGACGATACTTCAAGATCACTGGTCTGGAAAGTGCTGCCGGTCGTCTGTTTCGGAAGATCTCTGCTGCGTGGCCATGGAACTGCTCATTGCCATCAACAGTTCAGTCGTTGCTATATTCCGAAGCCACACGTTCATGTCCAGTATTGTCGTTGCTCAAACAGACGTGGAGGACGCTTCTTCAGTGCATGGGATTTCATCATGCGGATATCTGGAAAAACAACTCATCGAACTTGTTCAGCAAGTGGGCGGATCTGCTGAGAAAGGATCCCCGACTATATTATCAGACGTGACACAATCCATCACTTTGCCTTCGGCACCTAATCATGAAGAACGAAGTGTCCACAAAATCAAGGCCACGATTCAATCCACAGTCGACGGCATCCGAGAACTGATGGAATCGGGAAACTCGAACGGCATCGATGTTGTTGGGCTATCTCAGTCTACGTGGGAGCTGTTGAGTGATCTTGAGCACATGATTGATTATCGAGCGGATACTGTCCAGTCCTACGCAGAATTCTACAGCGCCGTGTGCGGTGACGTGCTGTACCATATCGCTCTTGCCAGTTGTTCGTTGTGGGCTGAAGCGCAGGGTGGCCATTCCTGGGCGCTGCAAAGTGATAACAGCTCGAGCATTGCGTTCCCAAGTGATGCTGAGAGGCAGCTGTGTAATCAACTATACAAATCATATTGCAAGCGACTGCGGTTGAAGTCTACACCAACACTACTTCACTGCCTTGTCAAGCATTTTGGAAAATGCGCGATTGATTGCTTTCCAGTAACAATGCTGATTATTCTGGATCAACTTGGGAAGACCGAACGGGAGATCATTAACTTTCTGACTGCGTGCGAAGCTAGCCCCGTGTCGTTTTTCCTGTGGCCGCGTTTGAGATCTGCATCACTCGAGCCACCACAAAGTGATGAAATTGAGACAATTATAGCTTCAGGCATCGCAGAAGCTGCCGAGTACATCATTTGCAAAGAGTTTCCACAGGTATGGCTATATTGTGTAATGTGATGCACTGTGGGTGTCGACACTGACCATCCGGAAAAAACAGATTCTCTCCGTTCTTGATCAGGCGCAATGCTCGATACTGGCTCTCGTTGTGCGGTGGCAATCTCAATGCTACTGGAACTATCTGAACTGGCCAGAGATCATCAAGTATTTACTCATGACTTTCCTCTATGGCAACGAATTCCAGGTGCAGCATTAAGCCTAAGGTTGTGGACCTTCACCGGTCTGAATTTCTTTGCTGCAGGTGTACTTCGTTGTTGCTGCGCTTCGGCATATCGAGCCACAAATCAAAGAGATCTGCGCGAGTCACGTGTCGTCAAGTGGGTTACCACTCAATCCAGTCGCGTTCCTCAAAGTGATGCAGCTTCCGATTTCGGGCTTCTCCTTCAGTATAAACCGCTCATTTTTTTCCCGACTGAGAGGAGACTATCACACTCAGGTTGCGACAATCCTGGAACAAGTTGGCACCACTGTGATGGCAAACGAGAGAACCACATCTGCTTGACAAGCAACCACTTCTGCCGACCAGTACCTGGCCGCGCTATTTGATCATCGCAAGGTGTCGAACAAGACAATGCGCGACGAAATCCATTTTCAATGATGGCTTCACTCGACAAGCTCCGACAAGCTCCAGCGCATACAGTTGAATAAAAACCGTTCCATGAAAGCATTCTGCAATATGGAACGCGGTTGGAACTTCTTGAGCAGACGCCGGCCCCCAATTCAACACCGTAGCTCGACGCCACGATGACCAGACTTTTAGCCTCAATAGCCGTAATGATGACCTTGCCGCCGCCCTTCGCTAACCACGTCTTCCACCACCCTAAACTCCGACGTTGCGTGGTAATTTCCGCTGTTCGGGCTTCATTTTGCAATGCAAGTACAATCATCAGTGTTGCTGATTTGGAGTCGGTCAGTAGATCGTTGGTGCAAAATAAGGCACACTCCAAGTGGTTTCGCGCGTTGCTGTTTGTCTTGGGGCACTCTGCTCGCACACGGCCTGTCCGACGCATCATACCTCAGCCCGCGCGTCCAAGTGTGCAAGGATATGCTGTCGTCGCTGTCACTCAGTTCGCTCACTCATCGTTATGCATCCGACTGCAAGTGCTGTATGTGCTCAACGCGATGATATTGCTCATTTTGGCCTGCCTCAATGCGGATTACATGACTCCTGATTCGCTTGGTTCAGTGTGTTCCGAATGGTTCATCCGCAGACTTCGTGCAGGAGTATGACGTGAGAATCGCTGCTACATACGCCGGACTCAGTGCGTTGTACCTCTATGCAGCAGCACAATTGATTTGGCATTCTTTTCTCGACAACACCGACTCGTTCTCCAAGCACAGGTGTCGCCCTCGCAACGTGACGCTCCAGGTTCACGTCCAAAATCCGAGTGGTCATTGACTCGGTGAGTGTTTTGGGATCTCAATTTCCTCTGCGTTTGTTCGCCATCAAGCTGGTCGATGTCGCCGTGCAACTGTTGGCAGCGTCAGCCTCAATCTGATGTATAGCATCTTTATTTGTCTTAACTGCTGCTATACGCGCATTGTGTTCCACATCTGGGAAACAAAGAGGAAACAACAAGAATTAATTGGGGCGGCTGGTAGTCGATGGCATGCAGGATCTTGGATGGACTGCGGCATTTCAAGGTTACACGCTCTCACGTGGATATTACCAACTTGAAAACGACCCAATGCACATCGAAGAAACGATGTGGAAATTATTCGAACAGATGATGACCGTGTCCTTCACAAATTTTGCTTTTAGTGTGTTCCCATTCATCACGTCATTGGTCGCGTTGGCAGAGATTCGAGACGCGTGAGCTCAAGCACGAATCGTGTCTTCTATGTAGAAGTGTGCAGCCGTCAGCGCTTAGTACTTCCACTCCTTGGAATACCAATAGCAACGTCGTGGTAGTGAGGGAGCAGCACCGTCGTGCACCAAATCTCAATGTCAAGTGGCTTCACATCACGCTTGGCATGTATGGCATCGGCATTCTTGTCGTGTCGATGGTGTCTGTAGGGATATTTTCGCGAGCGTCAAAGGGTGATGGTAGATGGGTTGGCGTTCTGTCCAAAGGGGGCCACAGGCCAGCTTGCGTTGCTCTGGACATCAATTGCACGGCTCGAGAAATTATTGCGCGTCGGCAAGAAATTGTGGAAGCGTTGCAGCTGGTAGATCCATCACTGGTGCAAATCTTCTCGATCAATGAGTGCACGAAACTTGAAATGCCCGCACATATTGGGCCGTACAGCGCATTGCACTGCACAGTCTCCTCGTCACGGACTCGATCATTGTGGACTGGCCAAGTGCAATGACGCCGTTGACTCCACATTTGACGGATTGATGTTGATCAACGTTTCATTTGATGGTGTTTCCTCTGGAATTGTGTGTTGCTGGATACGGTCATTACCTCGTGGAGCTCAATCACCAACTTCATGTGCAACCAGTGCAACCTGACTTCTCTGCCTTTGGTAGTGCGTGAGATGGATAACCTGGAAGCTGCGAGTTTGAAGGATAACTTGATTGAGGTTGTTACCGAAGACGAGTTGGGGCAGAAGCAAAATCTCGTGTTCCTAGACTTGTCGGTAAACCCGATCAATAATCTTCCAGATTCGTTATGGATTTAGCTGCCTGTGATTGAAAGCCTCTATATGGACTATACCAACATCTCCCATGTGCCTCGCCTTACACCAGTCGCCAGTGACCGCTCGCCGACCCTTTTCGCCACTGTGTAATGATACCCAAGCCACCAGTGATCTTGAGTGACCCATTATGGAATGTGATAGTTAGCTTGTTCGGTGGCTTGATGATGGCGGGGAAGGTACGTTGCTGGCTATCAAGCGGAAGTAACACTTGTGTTTGAATCCTCGCCGTCGAGCTTCGTTTTCAATTCAACGCGATTCTACAGGTTAGCGTTCTCGATTTTAGTTCAAAGCCACGTGACAAACCCTTTTCACCCTGGTCATGCCCAGACTACTCACAGACTGATCTGAAGTCCCTGCGCCCAGGATATGTTACGACGACCGCCAGCACACTCCACAATCGATAATTCAATCAAGAACCGCAAAGATCGATATTTAAACCACAAGCGAGCAATATCTACCCACAGTATGCGATAGCTACCCACCAAAGCCCTGAGAGACACTGACCTTGTTGATTAATTTCGTTGATTTGCAAGGTTGCGCTCGCAGAAAAGTCATGGCCGCTCCAAAGGTCACACGCACGGCACTGGTATGGTGTCAAAGCCTCAAATGCTGATGAGCTCGACTTTTACTACGCAGTACAATTCATATTTGCTTCAACTCCAGTCCGACACATCGCCGAGAAGACATAGCAGTCTAGATGCTTATGTGGAAAGAACCCCATGTCGGCGGTGTCATTGCCGATGCCACCCCATTGATGATGACGGCCACACACAAAAACTGTGTCTACTGCGAATTTCATGAACAAATCCCGCGACGAAGAATCACACATTCTAGACTCCACAAGTTGCACGCCAACGAGTTTGAACAATCGATATTCACACCACAAGCGAGCAACATCCAACTACACTGCCTGCCAATATGCCAATAATTAGCCACCGAAGCCATACAAAGTGCGGCCTTGTCGCTTCAACGCGTACACCACGTCCATCGCCGTCACCGTCTTGCGCCGTGCGTGCTCCGTGTACGTCACGGAATCACGGATCACGTTCTCCAAGAACACCTTGAGCACGCCGCGCGTTTCTTCATAGATCAAGCCACTGATGCGCTTGACACCGCCACGACGAGCGAGGCGGCGAATCGCTGGCTTGGTGATGCCCTGGATGTTGTCTCGCAGCACCTTGCGGTGGCGCTTGGCGCCACCCTTGCCGAGTCCCTTGCCGCCCTTGCCACGTCCGGACATGTTGATGCGATGGGTTTAGTGACTAGGTTCTGCCTTTCGCGACGTTGTAGCGGCTTCTCTCGTCTTCTCGTCGAGCTTGTTGGCTGCGTTGTCAACTTTGTCGATGGTTCGATTGTGATGCACTCAAGGCCGCAGAAACCATCGACATCGTTGCGGCCACGTCAGAAGATGGCGCAAATGCGCGCGAAACGTCGCCATCTGAGTCGCCATCTGATTCACACGAGCGTTCGCGTCCTGCACGCCCATTGGCTGCCTCACCCTCTTGTGCTCCCATTGGCGGAATCAGGCACATGGCTCCATTGCCCACCGATGGCTCCATCACTGACAGATTGTCATTCCACACCTCGCCAGCTCACACGCACTCCACAGGCAACAGCGCACAGCCAACACGCACGATCATGGCGCGCACCAAGCAAACCGCACGCAAGTCCACCGGTGGCAAAGCGCCGCGCAAGCAGCTCGCCACCAAGGCCGCCCGCAAGAGCGCGCCGGCCACTGGCGGCGTCAAGAAGCCGCATCGCTACCGTCCCGGCACCGTCGCGTTGCGTGAGATCCGTCGCTACCAGAAGTCGACCGAGTTGCTGATCCGCAAGCTGCCGTTCCAGCGCCTGGTGCGTGAGATCGCACAGGATTTCAAGACGGACCTGCGTTTCCAGGGCTCGGCCGTGCTCGCGTTGCAAGAGGCCGCCGAGGCGTATTTGGTGGGACTGTTCGAGGACACGAACCTGTGTGCGATCCACGCGAAGCGCGTGACGATCATGCCGAAGGACATCCAGTTGGCGCGTCGTATTCGCGGGGAGCGATCATAAAGTGAGGTCGCGTCGCACTATTACTTAGTTTTGTGAATTGCATCGATGCTTCTGTCTGCTGGCGTGGTTTTATGGAGCCGTGCAATCGTCATGTCTGGTGTCCCCACTGCACATAATGTTCCCCCCAGTACGCCCTACTCATTCCATCACCGTCACCCGTCTCGCTTACGGAACATTCTGGATCCTGCTACTTCGGTTGCATCTCCTGAACGCAGTGCTTCTACTCCTTGCTAGTTTGTATGCAAACTGCATGGTGCCTGACGCATTTCTGAACACGTTGATGATGAGTCTCGTACATGCTTCCAAACGCTTCGGGAAAGAGTATCACATGGTTGTCGCCGTTGCGTACGTCGGAATCGGTGCACTGTATCTGCAATTTAAGGTAATGGCGCCACCGGTGAATAAAGTCGCCCCGTGCGCGATCACTTACGTGGATTTGAGCCACCGGCACGTCCAGCGATCCAGGTGCACCGTCAAGTGGTTGCACAGTACCTTAGCGGTCCATGGTCTTCTCATTATTGTGCTCTCGATCGTATCCGTGGAAGCTTGGTGGCCGCCGGTGTCTTGACATTTTGTTCCTGTGGGGGCGTGGACCGACCTGCGTTGCTCATCACATTACCTGCGCGGAACACAATTGTGTTGGAAGCGGAGAAGAGCTCGCTACTTTCTTCGACCAGATGGTGCCCATATTATTGACATGAATGAGTGTTGAGAGTTACGAGATGTCCGCAAGTGGACCTTTCAGTTATCTCGCTGTCCTCAAGATCACAGACTCGTCCATTACACATTGGCAGTATGAACTGTCGTCATTGGCCCCGCAGCTGCAGTACCTGATGCTGATGAACATATCATTTGAGACATCGCCAGCTGAGTTTGTGCACCTACCTAAGTCAGTGTCCACTGCTATTATGGTCAATGTGGTTGACGCAGAGTCGATCCTAGACATCACGATAGCTCACGGAAGCGCAATGGTGACGTTCGCGTGTTACCAGTGCGACCGTTCCTCAGTACCCCCAGCAATCACTTCATGAACAACCTGGAAGCCGCTTATCTTGATGAAGATTCGATTGAATTTGTTCCCGAGGATGGAATCGGTCAGAAAGACGCCCTCAGGGAAATCCGATCAATGAGCTCCCAGCCACGTTGCGGATGCATCCACCGGCGATGAAGTATCTTGAGATGAACTTCACCGATATCTCGAGTGTACCTCGTCTTGCATCTTCCAATGGTGACGAGTCACCAATCGTTTTCGCCTACGCAACACCCTTGTGTGATGACGCCCGTATGACCGCTGAGCTTGAGTGGCCAGTGGTGATGTGCTGACAATCATAGAATACAGACATCGTTTTTGGCGAAAGTTCCCATGTTCAATTGCTACAACAGCATTCTGGATTCTGCCAGCTCTTGAACATTATTATGTAGCGCTTCACAAGACAGATCGGCACACGAATGTTCTTGCTATCGCGTGTCCACCGACGCTGAATCGACGAGCTGCCTCGACCTGACCCTCCCGCGACGACAGTGGAGTGTACGGCAGCATCACACCAAACGTTCACTATGTGATCACATTACGAGTCCAAACGACCTGACACGCCAGCTGTTGCAATGTCACGGGTGCAATTGAAACTGTCGTTGATATGACGGCATGAGCAGCGTTGATGAGATGGTAAATAGAAAACTCAATCCCAGTATGGAAGCATATCATTCCCAGTCAATATCGCAGGCTTGACGGTCAGATTCGGCGTTGCCGTCGGCCAAAGCTGATTTCTTTTGGTATTTTCAAGTCTCGAAGCTTCGTCGCGATATCTTCCATCGCCTCATGCTCTTCCATTGCCGAACTCGATCTTGGAAGTTTGTTTGTACTGTCCTTCACTGCAGCATCGTTGTTCAGAGCCATGTTCTGATCCTTCTGCTTCTTCTTTTGCTTCGCTTTCCTACGTTTCTGTCCGTCACTAGTTGCTTTCGCTGGAGCTGTCCCTTGCGTCGCGTTGCGAGCCTTGCGAGGCTTGTGCAGAAGGGTTGGCGGAAATGCATGGTCCTGCACCATTGTCACGACATTGATGACAAACGTGAGAAAATTGTCTTATGTCGTCGTTTACTCTTTGACACAGCGCACCTGCGTTAGATGGCGATCGCGCTTGTCACTGCTTCGATATACCTCTGTGCACCCGTCAACCAAACAGCGGTACATGGGTTGTCGTTTGGATAAAATCTTGAAATACGCATCATGGGTCTCCCTGTAGAATCCTCCACACAGCCACTTAGTACACGGTCGATCATCAAAGCCTTCATTATCCAGCCGCGCACGTGATGTGGATGTCGAGCAATCGAGCACTCAGGAAGGACCGCTGGCACTCAGAGCACACGTTCCTGTGCATACTGGCCGAGATCTCTTCAGCGACAGACACATCAGTCCCCACGCACTTCGCCTCAAAGCCTTACATATCGTAGTGCTCTTCATAGTCTCCAATGGTCTTGAAGTCAACCCGACAGGCAAACAGCCTGCATTGGAACGGCCAGTGCGCGCTGTCTTCGCTGTCATCGTCGTCGTCGTCCTCCATCATTGCCCTTCACATCTCACTGTCAGCACCCTCTCAAAGGAGCAGTCCCGCACGACTCAGACGCATCCTTACGCTGGGTCTATGCCTCGATAGTACTTCTCAATACACATGCGGTTGCCTGCATCAAACAGCGGATGCGATGGCGAATACTTGCGCCGACATTTGCCATTGCTGAGCTCCACGACCACTTCCATTCTTCATGTGTGAGTGACCAACTGGCCGATTACATTATCGCAGCCTAAATTAACGCTCCAAGGACTGCCCAAATCAGGAGCCTGCGATCGGTAAACGGCATCAAGTTGCCTTCGCAGCTCGATTGGATATATTGCGCTGGAACTTGCGCCATCGGACGAAAACGAACGCTGCCAATGCCGCGACCGCCGCTGCGTACAGACGCAGCACACTCAGCTGCGAAGGCAAGTGGCACAAGCGAACTGCGGATGAGCTGCCACGCAGTGTCATCACCGCGTAACCTGGATCTTGACGTTGCCCCCAAGATGCTGTCGGGATTGTGAATTCAATGGCGGTCGTATTCGCGTGTTGGTATTGACACCACGCGTGCGTGTGTCCTGATAACACGATGTTTGGCTTGATGGACGTGAGCAACTGGGACGACAGGTTCGCTGATAGCACGTCATGGTGGTCCTTGTAGCGGTGCGATGGTGGGTCGACGTTGGTGGAATTCTCTTCCTGCAAACGCTCCCATCCACATGCGCGATCGTCATCGCGGTGTAGTGGCATGTGGGTGAGCAGAACAACATTGGTTTGGTTGTCGTGCGTCATGAGCTTGCTCAGCCAGCTATAGAAACTGCAAGAGCGGAGTGACTACAACGGATGTGCACATTGCGACAGCTGTGGCGACTGACCTTTTCGCTTCTGACGCTACGTCTGCGTGGGTGACGTCTGAGTCCAGTGCTAACGTGTTGACTTGGACAAATGTGTGGCCCTTGAAGTGAGCGATTCGGTTTGCCGGTCCAAACGTGAGTTCAAACCGATTCACCTCTCTCATCTCGATATCCCGTCCGAAGGAGGAATCGTGATTCCCAAGCTGTGGATATCGTATGACAGTGTGAGATTTCTTTTCGACATGTCACAACCAACGCCAAGCTAATTTGCATTGCGAACCAGAATCATCGCTGGTGTTGACTGGAATCCTTGCGCTATTCGATGAAATCGCCGCTTGTAATCCTTCAAGAGACTCAATTAGCTGCTGGGAGATCGCTAGCACCATGTCGTAGACTCACCGCCCATCCGTCGTCCGTTGTTGGCAGCCCACCTTTATCGAATTGATCACCAAGAACGATGATGACGTCTGGTTGCTGCGTTTCAATCGCTGTTTGAAGCGACAAATACAACTGCACATCCTTGTGAGCTTAATCCCCCCCGTTGTATGGTGGCATATTGCCGCATCACTCACCTGCCAATCGACCCAGACACGTTCCATCCAAGTCTTGGATCGATCCCATAAGTGCATATCGGAGAAAATGAGGACACGGAGGCTGTTGTCGACACCGTCACCAGCCGACAGCACGGGAAACGAGCAACGACCAATCGTCCACAGGAAGCTGCCAACTTGCCCGATCCACACCGTGGCGAACAAGGCAGCTGCCATCGACACCATATCTCGACGCTCCAGCATGTCTTGGCGTGCGTGAATTGAGATGGTTTGCATGCCTGGTCGCAACTCCAACTGTGACAAGTGCTTGTCGACGATCCTGTGTTACCCTGCTGCAGTTGAGATGCGTACGCTGCAAATCCCATCCATGCCGAGCGTGAGACTTGTTACCCAGTGTGAGCCATTTGTCACTGCATGCCTCGGCAGAATGGCTAACGATGCTTGCTGCGCACGTTGAGGTATGGACATCAAATCATCAAACGATATGTGTCCTCAGCTGACTCGTGTCTCGAAAAGGCTGTTATCTCCTCGGTCAGGCATCTTTTTCACTGCCAGCTGCTGCCACATGAGTATACGTACCCATTCATCCCGGATTGCTTTTAATGCACATGCCATCGAATTCACTTCTTGCGCATCAACAGAAATCCGAGCTGCGATTTGAGGAGAATGTCTCGGTCATCGTGAGCGGTCGCGCCCTCTCAGCACGACTTGGTCCCGATGACGACGAAGCACGGCGCGGTAGCACCGCTCTCACGCACATGGATCAAGACTCTCGCGGTGGCAACGCTGTCGCCAAAAGCGATCTTCCGGCGGAAGCAGTCGCAGCTCACAGGCGGTGATGAAGCGCTGACATCAGGGACATCGGAAGCGAAGAAGAAGCCCACCATCGGATTGCAGACGCTCAAGCTCCTGTCTCACATGGTCGAGTACCTCGATGAGCACCACCGTCGCGAAGACCGCTTGTGGCATCGAGACGGTGTGGCTGCTGAGTGCGAGGACTTGGTGGCATGCCTGCGAGCATCAAACTCCGCAACATCGCATCAGCGCAAGCTGCCCGATCTTGCGATCTACAGTCCGCATTCGATCACGACGTCCATCAAAATGGTGCGGACTGCGTTGTCATGATATGGTGGATTCTTGCTGACGTGGACTTCGATGGTAGGTGTTGCTAGACGAATACGCGCCTCTTGCTTCGTATACGACAAGCAAAGCACTCGTGGAAGGATTGGAGCAACGAGATCCGCTCAAGTCGATCACGATGCTCATCGACCAATTCAAGCGCATCCGAGCAATCAATCGCGAGTTTCTGAAACTGTTCCTGCTTCACCTGCAACATGTAATTTTGGCTCGGTTTTTATACTGATTGCTTTGCAGTTGTCATGACATATTTGTTATTTGCGACCCAGGTTTCCGCGTGTATTCAGTCTGGAATGAGTCTGAAAGCGCTGAGCCAGTCTGTTGGGTTGCTGCTGATTCGCTCATCTGAAGAAAAGAATCATCTGAACTCTAGTACGTGGTTAAGGTCATGTGTAAGCTATGTGCAGGCTCTCACACTTGCTGTACTAGAGGATATGGCGAAGAAACGCCAACAGGTTGCCCTGTTAATGATCGAAAACGCATCGTCGTTGCCGTACGACTGCCCGACAGAGCTTGACGTTGAGATCATTCCGGACCATGATATGGCTGGAAACGATGCAGCAGGTGGAAACGTGTTGCAAGTGTCTTGGGACCCACGAAACGACGATTTCACACAAGATTCATTGGAGGTGCGGAAAATACGATAGCATGATCAATGAATTTCAAACAAATAGGGTGGTGATAATGTGTGCCTTGTTTGGCTCAGGAATTACTCGAAAAATTTGGCGAGATCACGAAGATCGTCGTTAGCGAAAACGACAGCAAGTAAGCACAGTTTTGCGGAGTTAGTTTTCATCATGATCTGATGAGGCCCCTCCAACAGAGCGCTGGTTGCCTTTGCATCACCAGCAAACACAGAGACGGCACTGAAATCTACGATTCCCGGACTCACGCTGGTTCGGTACCATGGACGAAAAGAGCCATCAGCTCAGTCATCGGTGCCTCCACCAATATCATCAGCAACAACATCGAGCGACATCCCTGGGGCATTGTCTGCAGCAACATTAGCAGCATCCAACTCGTCGAAAATGTCCCGAAAGTCGAGTCTGTCACGATTCTGGTCAGCAAATCGTCGTCAACCCGCAATACCTAAAGTTCCATCAGAGGTATCCATGCATCAACTTGTGACGATACCGTCGTCGCATTCGCTCGGCGCATCTGATACAGAATTGCCGCCTGACAATTCGGAGTCAATCGAGCCTGTGAAGTTCATGGTTTCGCTTGAACGACCACCGTCATTAGTTTTGACCAACAGACTTCAGAACGACGTTGACATTGAGGGATCGATGATCGTCGAAGATCTCGAATCCATGGCTGGGTCGATATCTCCAACGAGATTGGAGAGATGCGATGAAGAGAAAAATGTTCCAAGCAGTCAAGAAAGTGGCGATGAAGTGGACGTCGAGCTGCGGTCGATCCGATCTGCCCAACAGAACCAGGGTGACGTTTTCTTGTTGGATACAGAAGAAGAACAGAAAGATGATGAGCTTCCCACGAGTCAGCTTTCTCCAGCCATATCGTCACCAAAACGATCAGCAACCGCACCAGTACCATTCGACACTAGCCAGCGACCACAGAAGAACCGTATAACAGTGAAGACGCTCGGGTCCGTCGACAGCGCTCACACGCAAGATGCGCTCATCCCACAAACACTTCGGTCGGCTGACAGCATGATGTATTTGCTTGAAACACAAAAACCGAAAGGCATTCAAACTCCAACTCAGGCAGCACCATTGTCTCCGAAACTCATCGACGACAGTCGGCAATCTGCACAAAAGTCGCTCACTGAACTCCCTTCTTCGCCAGTTACCGTCATTTCTGATTCGTTTACTGCAAGTCGTGAAGAGTTTTACCCAGGAAAAGAAGCAACATTCTCCCAGCCAAGCGAAGAGCATATTTGCCCCATCAACGACGCAGCAGTTCAAACAATGAAGGAAGCGCTGCTGGATATGCAGAAGGTGATCAGATTTACTGCGTTCTCGCATTGCGATCACGACTCACAGTATCTCTTGTCTTTTCAGATATTGCAGACGTCCGTGGCGTCACTGCGCACGTCAAGAACCACTGAGTTCGAACGTGCTCTTTTTCAGCTCCACACTCAATTGCTTGGAATCGCACAGCAAGCCATCGAGCCCTTTGACACGAGCAGTGGGTATAACACAAATATGACGACTTCTCGTTCGAGTGTGAACCAAGAATTTCTTAATTTCTTGGAAGTCCAAGCACGTTCGCAGGTGTGCACGAAAGAGCACCATGAGAGGGTTGTTGTGACGCTGAGTTCTTCATTGCTATTCTAGACTCGGATTCTTGAGGCGGAAGTGAGAGCAGGGCAAGAACTGCTGCGCATCCACAAGTCTCAACACGCTAGTGAATTAGCAGCGGTTAGCATTGTCTCTCCTACGCTTCTTCGATCGATTTCTAACCGCGTCACTGCTTGCAGCTAGAGCATGAAGCCACTGGACTTCGCCTGGCAAAGGAAGAAACTGAGAGGTTGTGTGCGGAGCTGCGTGCCAACCTGCGCTCGTGTCGAAATGAGCTTGCATGTCATGTGGCAAGCACAACAACTATCAAACGGTAATGTTGCCTCATTTGTTTAATTCTCGGTGCTGCATTGACAGGTATTCTGCAGTGACAAGTCTGATCTAGAAGTGCGTCTTGCGAGCCTCCAGACTAAACTCCGAACGCGAGAGTACGAATTGGAGAACCTAAAAGTGGAGTTCGAAGAAATGCGCGAGGTGGCAGCCAGGGCACAACTGACAGGAAAAGATCTGCCAGGTCAGTTCGCTCAAGTCTATCCTCACGCGCACGATGCCATAGAATCTGCTTCAGCAAACATCAAGATCGGCCTCGAACCGTCATTAAAGTCGGATCAAGACCATGTGAACGTCGCTGCTTCGTCAAATATTGCGCGTCTGAAAGCGGTCAAAGATGAAATGCGCAAGCAACTTCAAGACAAAATTGAAGAAACCAAGTACGAAAAAGAACTCGATGTCATCTGCTGATTGATAGCCTTGTTCTGATCTCCATGTGAATATTGTTTCATCAGGGCTGCCATTCGAGACATCAGTATCACGTCGTGGCAGGATACGTCCGCTGATGTCGGTGCCCAAGAGAGAGAACTGTTCGGTCTGCAACAGCAACTGGATGCCTCTAAGGCAGACATGCTGGCTGCGATGGAATGTTCGCGACGAAAGCTTGCTCAGATCCTGAAATCCACGAAACCCAGTGACTGGCCCTTATCGGCGGATGCACACGTCAACGCCATCGCTGATCCATCGCACGGAAGCCCAGCAACGGAACCACCTCGCACTGCTCTATCTGCATTCGATCCGTCCGCTCTTCTCGGTGACATATGGAGTTCTTTAAATGCAGCACCTCCTACCACGCGAGCGTCCCAGGTGACCAACAACACCCATTCGTATGATATGGAGCCCGCGATGGACTTGGACGCGCAACGCTACAAAAACCTTGGTCTCCTTGCTGTCACGTCAGCAAATCAGAGCAGCGAGCAATACAAAAACTGGCTGCGTGATCGTGCCAAGCGACTGCAGAAAACGACACTGAGCCAGCATGTACCGCTGCAAGCTGTGAAATCCGCGGCGCCATTGGCATTGACTGAAGCCCAGCGGTCAATGGAGCGATTTCAGAAGACCCTCGAGTCCGTTCAACGACGTCCTCACTGAAAGCATACATCGCACGGTTCGAGATTCAGTCGGTTTATTACTCCACAGCGTGGTTGTGTTGTTCTGACGGTAACAGATGAGCAAGCCGCAGTCCTTCGAGCTTGCGCTGCAGCCCCGATGTTGTATTCAGTGTGTGCACGTACACGACACTTGGTTCCTCGGTAGCGTCTGACGGTGCCTGAGTCTTGCAATACGTGATGATCCCACCCCCATCCTCGAACACGACCACCTGCACGCCGTCCTGGCACTTCTCGCTTTCAACTACGTGCACCTGCAGTGTCGCATCGACACCGAACACGCGCTCAAGTAGCTGTGCGACGGCCATTGCGGTCAGTGGCACGTCTGTGCGAGTTGCAGGACCACTGGAAGCGCAGTCACTGTCTAGCTGAGACCGTCGCTTGTGCTTAACGATGTAGCGCCCAGGACAGTTCTTAATCTCTTTCCACGGCGCAAATTCCCTGTATAACCAGTTACAATAACACAATGAGACACATACACAGATTAGAATCATTGACGCATTGCATCACGCACCACAGCGTCTGTAATTGGCGACCACCGTCACCGACATATTGACCATCGCCAATGAACACCATTGCGTCAATTGGATGCTGGCACTCGTACTTAACGGCTGCAGCAGCCGCACTTAGCCTCTTGAGGCACGTGCGCCTGTTGTTGACATGGACGTACCAGTTGACCCCAAAGCCGCAGCAGTTCCCAATGAGCATTGCGGCCCCAAGTTAGCGCCATTCACACCCAGTGGGGAGGGCGTGCTAGAATATGCGTGCGAGCTACTTCAGCTGAGTAACAGCGACGTGCTGTTCGATCTGGGTTGCGGCGATGCCCGCATGCTCACGTTCGCCGCTCGTCGGCATGACATTCACTGCGTCGGTGTCGAATACAACCAAGAGCTGGTCGAGCGCGCGCAGAAGCGGATTCAGGTGCGCACTCCCATGCATTTCATGACATGTCAAGGTGTGGTTGTGCTGACGTTGATGTTTGCTGCTTCGTGTAGGACGAAGGCATGCAAGATCTGGTTCAGGTGCACCACGGGGATGCATTGCAAGCGGATCTGTCGACTGCCACAGCGCTCTTCATGTATCTGGTGCCCCAGGTGAGAGAACACACAGATCAAATCGGTATGAAGGACATGATTATTGAAGTTGCTTGGTGTTGCAACGCATACAGGGAATCAAGCTCATGCTCCCAAAGTGCGAGATGATTGCAGTGAACCGTTGATGCTGTCGTCCTCACTGATTCGCGTTGATGCGCAGACTGGAGGAAGCACGAGCTAGAGGAGTGCGAATCGTGACATACGTATTCTCTGTCCCGGGATGGACACCGACAGACCAGCGCGACTACAAAGGCACCAAGGTGGACGAGTCTGATGGATGGAAGGGCGTTGATGATCGCGTGACTGATCGTATGTGCATCGCAGGTGTATCTCTACCTTCCTTGAAAGACTCGACACAGACATAGACACACACGCTGCACTGCGCTGCTTACCCAGCGCACTCGATGTGTGAAAGCAACGTCATTCCCTGGTGACCGCGCATTGCGAACGCACGTAAGCAATAACGAAATATCGCTACGATTGGCAGATGCACCAGACGCGTTGTTGTTGTGGCCGTGAATCAATGAGATAAGGCGTGGCTCTTCAGTGGTTCCAACCCAAATCCTTTCATGCTGATTGCATTTCCCCAACAGCACGAAACGTGCCTTCCTTGTTCCTCCACGAGATTACTTTCCTGACAGTTCTTGGCGATAAAATGACGCGCAGTGCACGTTTAGATGCCACGCTTCTTCATCATTTCTGTGATGGCGATCGCGGAAGCGTACGAGTTGGCGCCGTAGGTGGCGTAATCCTGACCGTCAGAATGCGATGGCGCCAGGAACTGGCGTGGCACCTCAGGGAAGCCTTCAGGGCTGGTGTACTGTGGGTGCTGGTGGTGGCCCTTCTTACGATGCGCCAACGCATCGTCATCCAGACGGAACTGGGCGCATTCCTGCGTGCGAGTCAAGTGTTCCTGCAAGCCACGACAACGACATCCACGCGCCACGTTGTTAGCTCCTGGCCTACACGCGCATGCGCCACCTTCACCCCTAGATACGTCCACGTACGATCGTTTCCTTCTCGGACTTGCTCGCTGGCGCCATGAAGGAGCCGATAAACGACGTCAACGGGTTCTCTGCCATCTTGATCTGCTCCTGGGGTGTGCTTTGTCGTCCCTCCGCTCAGTGTTCCAGTCCCCACACGGGCCACCACCACAAACCCTCCGAAAACGCATATAAATGGAGTGGATGTCACTATTCGGGGCCAATGGCAGTGAGCGAAGTCACTATGGTTGAAATGGTGCTCTATTTGAATGCGGTATAGTAAGACGCTCGATGTTGTTAATATCAATCCCACGCCGAGGAGCCACCTTGGCCGACGTTGGGCGTGAAGTTGACCTTGGTGAGATCAACTGGCGCGCTTGCCTCTTTCTTGCATGGCTTCTTGAATTGCTTGATCGCCAGGACGCCGCTTGCCTTGTCCTGTTGGATTGAGCAGAATGCCATGTGAGTTTATGATCCACCACTTCATTAACAATGCATCACAAAAACGTAGTTTGCTTACCTTTGGTTGACGCTTCTTTTTGTCGTCCTTTTGCCTCGACTTGGTCTCTTTCTCCTTCTTGTCGGCATTCTTTTTCTCCTTCTTGTTCTCCTTTTCAGTTGGAGCAGTGGCAACAGCGGCAGCCTCAGTTGACTTCTCGTCGGAAGGCGTAGCCTTGTGCTTCTTGTCCTTGTTCTTCTTGCTTTCGGTAGCCACCTCAGTGTTCGTCTGAACTTCCTTAGCGTTCGTCTTAGTGGCATCACCCTCGCTCTTGTGCTTTGGCTTTGCGTCGGCAGCCTTGGCAACATGGTTAACCTCGCGTTTCGCCTTCTTGCTCTTGGACTTGTCCTTTGTCTTTTCTGCCTGAGGCTCTGCAGGTTCATTCTCCTCGCCCTCAGTTGGTTCAGGGTCCTTGCGCTTCTTGGCAGGCTTCTCCTTCTTCGGCTTCTCCTCCTTTGGTGGGGCGACGTATCCATGCGTCTTCTTGTCCATGATACGGCTACCATCGCGAATCACGAGGTTTGGGAAAATGCGCTTCATCTTGAAGTTGTACAGCTTGTTCTTCTGGTCCAGGCGCTTAAGTTCCTTCATTTCCTCCTTGGATTTACTTTCATCGCCGTCAGTTTTGGTATCAAGAGCCTGCCCAACGATCGGGTTGCCCGTCAAACTCAGCTGCTTGAGGTTCTGCAAGCGACCCAAGGCTTCGATGCCTTCCCAGTCGTCAATCTCGTTGTGTCCCAATTCGAGAATCTTCAGGTTCTCTGCACATCAACCAAGTTAGATCGCAATGACACCCAGATGATGTGACGTTTGCAGCACGTCTTACTCAGATTAGCAAGAGAGAATGGGATCTTCTTGATCTTGTTGTGCGACAACCGCAGTTCCGTGATGGAACTGAGCACGCTCAAGTCTGGAATCTCTTCCAGGTTGTTGTGCGAAATCGAGATTTTGGTCAAACCAGGCAGACGGTCGATAGTTCGGGGCAAGAACGCCGAGATACGGTTATGGCTCACAATCAGTGAGTTCAATTCCTGCAATTAAAGTCACTTCGCGTGAGAACTATGTCATTCCAGTTTGCTGCTGCGTCAAGCACGTACCGGCAGCCTTGGAAGCCATTCCAGCGTTGTGATCGAGTTGTTGTTGAGCACCAGCGCTTTCAGCTCGCGCATGTGTCGCAGCACGTCTGGCGCAATGCGAGCGATTTGGTTTTCGCCAGCGTTCAACGTCACGAGCTTCTTCAGATGCTGCAACTCGGTTAAGCCCTGCAAGAATCAATCCATCTTTATGCGCAAATCTGTCACTACACGTCGCTCGCCACTGCGCCTCTATACCTCGCCAGTGAACTTATTGTCCACGATTTTGATCCACGTGAGGTTGGACACGTTCTTCATGTCATTGAGTTTGGTGAGCTTGTTGTGGCTCAGGTCAAGCTTCGTGAACGTCTTCAGGCCATCCAAGCTGACGATGGTCTCAATACCGCGATGGGTCAAGTCCAACTGTCCAGGCTTCACCACGACATCCTTCCAGTGCTCCTGGATCTTGTCCTTCGTGAGCTTCTTGATCTTGCTCTTGGTCGCCGCCGCTTGATCTGCCGCCATTGGTGCGCTGCGTGCCATGTTCACGTCCAATGCAATGCAATGGCAGCAGCACCAGCAGTAATTGATACCGATGGTGCCCACCACCAAAACCGGTTTCCATTGGAAATACCACAAGGTATCGCTGCGATACCATCGCACAACCAGGGTTATGCGATAAATGTGCAATATATTCCGTGTTTTTTGTCGAAAAACACTTTTTCTAAGTTTGGCGACATCGATTTTTCACCGCCCGCTGAGATGGTCAGCAGCATACAAATTTTTGGCGGCGCCATCCGGCGCAACCGTGTCGAATGATGTCGACCGGTCTTTCGGGTACCCCAGCCGTGTCACATTCTTCTGCGCTGCGTGCGACTCAGGGTAAGATGACGCCAACATCGCAGAAGGGTGTGCCAAACATACCCGATTGAATACCCTCAATCCGGCGCAGGCTCATTTAAAGCGCTCAGTTCAACTTGCTCCCACTTGCCCACATCGCTTTAGTCTCTGGTCTCCATTAGAACTTGGCCGACAGCAGAGACCATGGCGGATGCAGCGACAGCCACAGAACAAGATCGACCTCGTGCATTGGCAACAGTGGGCCTCGGTGGCAAGATCGAGCTACGTCGCCACCACAGCGCAGGCGGTGTGCAGCGCCGGCGTCGCCACCTGAAGAGCGCGGACCCGAATGACGTTGCGCTAGTGAATTACCAAGGCGTCATTTACATGGCCAACATCACCATCAACAACTCGCCCGTGCTCGTGCAGGTTGACACGGGCTCGTCCGATCTCTGGGTCTCGTGTGCCTACGTGGACAACGGTCAGTGCAGCTTGACGTGCCCGACCAAGAGCGCCAAGATCCAATATGGCTCCGGTACGGTGTGTGTGCAGCCCACGCTTGCACCTGTGCGCTTTGGGAATATCTCGATTCCGAACTACGTCGTGGGCATCGCAGAGGGCCCGAACGTCCAGCCGGATTCCGACTCGAGTCTCCTGCTGGGCAATGCCATGGGGTTGCTGGGCCTTGCGTATTCGTCGATCGCCACGATCCCTACGCCTGGAGGACAAATCATCGATTACATGACCAGCTTTTCGATCTACATGACCGCCCGCGCCAACATGCCGGGATCGTTCCTGATGATCAATGAAGTCGACTACGATCTCATCAGCAAGTACAACATGACGGGCCATTCGATCCCACTCAAGTCAAAGACGCATTGGACGATCGGGATGACCGGCTTGACAATTGGGGACAACCCGAGTGTGTTTCCATGCGCAACAGGATCCAGGAGCAGCTGCGATGCACTCGTTGACACCGGTACTTCGCTCTTGGTGATGCCAACAACGTTCTTCGAGAAGTTTGTGGCGACGTACTTGGCACCAAGTGGCTGCCAGTTGAACGATCAAGTTTACGTGTGCCCGGCTAATATCAAGTTGCCAAACTTGGGCTTCACATTCGGCACGTCGACGTTCTACCTATCCAGTGCAGACTATACTCAACAGATATCCAGGGACGAAGTGCTGGTTGAGCTGCAACAGCAGCAGGCAGGTCCACTTGCAGACACGTGGGTTCTGGGCGACACATTCTTGAGGATGCACTACACTTCGTATGTGGTCAACGAGTCCGTCATCTTTTACTGCACAGACGGGAATTGCTCGGGCACGAATGGAACCGCTGCTATCAGCGGAAGTACCGGCAACAACAGCCAAACAAAGTCCGCACTCATCATCGCGGGGGTCGTGGCAGGGGCTGGACTGCTTCTCGCGTTGGTCGTGATGATTATCCAAAAGTTCTGCGCTCGGAAGCGAAGGCATAACCACCCAGATGCTCCGAACGCGATGTACTTCCCCGCACAAACACCGTCGGGCGTCGGGCATGTATAATGCAACCTTCAGCTAATTATTTTCAATGAATCCAACATCGGCTAAAATGACGAAGTGTGTCTGACATGCGCACGGGGATTTTTGCAGTGAGCTTGCATCTCAAACTTTTTCAAAGCACCTTGTTGGAATTGGGGATGGAATAGGATTTGTACCTGTAGATTTGTCGCATCCATTGTCAGTTGCCCCAGAGCAAAAATATCGCAGTCAGCGCTGGGATGGTAGATGCTGACGGAATCTAGGCTTCCACAGGCTTCGCTAGAAAACCCATATCCTTGTTCTTAGTTTATTGGCCACGGAACAAACCATCGCTCTTTCACCGAAAGCGCTAGAATTCCACGTGGACGAAGCACGATGTATGAAGAAATCCATGACTCTGAACTGAAGCACAGGATTTAATTTCGATTGTGTTGTATGCCCTCCCTATCAACGGCCAGATTGCTAACCAATGCCCAGATCCACATCCATACTCATCATCCTCGCTTCGCCACGATCACTATCTCCACCATCAGATCCATCATCATGCTCATGTCTTCGAAGCGCGTCACGCTCGACTTGAGGTCGCAAAACTCGGTCGATGACGACCCCGTCTACGCCATCGAGTACGTGTATGCGATGCATGTCGGCGTCACGCGGCACTCGTGTCAACAGCGCGCGCGGAGGTTGGCGCCGTCCTTGAAGGTCTTGATGGTCACGCCGCGGATTGGTCTGCTTGATCGTGTTGGCGTACGTGTCGGTGGTTGATGCCGCGGCCGTCGCTACCAGGCTGGGGTCAACAGGGTCGACGATGAGACGTAACCATGGTGGTCGTCAGCGCGAGCACGGCGGAGCACAGAGCGACGACAGAGCGGGCGAACATCTTGAACTGCAAGTGGACAGTGAGGTGAAGGAAGCGGAAGCGACTAATGAGAAGCGAGGGACACTGCAGTGCGCGCTAGGGATCTTGCTCAGCTCAGCTCAGCTCAGATGTACCGTGAGCTTCGCTGTGCACTAGCGAGCAAGCAGCACGCATCTACGCACAACCAAGCAAAGAAAAAAAGCAGGCACAAACACACAAACCACCACAACCAAGCCGCCGTCCAGTCGGCCGCGCAGACCGAGCAAGACGGAGTGTCGTCGAAAGACGCCATGGTACAGCCCACGATGATGTGCAGGATCTGACGCAACCGCAGACGGTCGGCACGCCTCTTGGGCACCATAGATCCCAGCTGGTGGATGGATCGAGCGTCAGCAGACCTGCGGCGTGACAACTGAACCGATCGAGCGGCACCCATCATCATTGAGAGTCATTGTTGTTGACGTGCGTGTTTGCTTATCAATCCTTCAGCAGTGCGCCAAGCATCAGTCTGTGGTCGCCCAACGGAAGTGTTTTAGGGCCGACACCTTCCTTGCTCACAATCGTGGACCATTGCTGTTCTCTTGAACAACAACGAGGCATCAGTCCGGTCTGTGAGGACACTGACAGCGTTGAATCCATGTGATAAACTACCAACCTCGAGATGCAAGGAAATGGGTACACAAATTCATCGACAACCAGGGCTTCCGGATGCTCTAGCGTTGTATTATGCAACATTATTTCATAAATGTTGTACAGCACAACATCCGAACCTGAGGATTTAGACCAAAGGCGTGTAGTCGCGACGGAAACGACGCTGCTGGAACGAGCGAGCAGCGAGGCCGACTGTGGCCATCGCAGCGCCAACGAACACGAAGACGGACAGCACGCTAGTCGACGACGAAGTGTCCATCACGGAAGCGAACGACACAGCATCCGACGCGGCTGGGGCATCGCCCTCCACCTTGAGGTCGACAACCTTAGGGGTGTCCTCCTTCTTCGACTTTTCCAGCTTGACCTGCACAAGCAGAGCCTGGCGAGCTGGCACGGCCATTGGCGCGCGGGTCGTGAGCGTGTTCTCCTTAGCAGGCTTCACGTACGAATCAGCGCTGCCCCAGTACCAGCCAGTGATCTTGATATCAGCTGGACGAGGACCAACGTACGAGACCGAGCCAACGAACGACGCAGTGGTCTTAAGCTCCTTCTTGGCCTGCACGATGGCGTTGCCAACACCCCACATGTTGATCTCGGTTTCGTCCGAGACAATCGAGCCCGTGAGCACCTTGCCAGCGCCCGACACCGAGATCTTCTGCTTGGAAGCCGTGCCGTTGGTCGAGTAGCTGAGCGAACCAGCACCGAACACCGACGAGTCGAGCGTGTCAGCAGTGAGGTTGGCCGTCTGGATGCTGACATCGCCCGCACCGCTCATCGAGCCCTTGATGACATCGGCCGAGACCGACTTGTTGGCCAGCACGGTCACATCGCCGCAGCCAGCGACGCTGACGGCAAGCTTGTCCTTGACAGCCACCGCCGACACTTCGAGGGACACGTTGCCCGCGCCAGCCGATTCGACATCGAGTGAGCCAATCGACAAGTCGTGCGAGTCACGCACGAGCAGGTTACCGGACCCGGCAGTGGTGAGCTTGAGGTCCGCCTTCTTGTCGTTGTTGACGACGACATTGTCGCCCACAACAAGGGCCGAGGTCAAGGCCGCTTCGATGTCACGGATAGTGGCATTGTTGGCGAGCTACACCTGGGTGAGCAAGTAACCCGAGGACTGGGCATCGACGTTCTTGAGCTGGATCTTGAGGCCATCGTCCTGCTTTGGGTGGATTGGCACCACCTGGACCAGGTCCAGCAGCTCGGTGGAGTTGCCCGTGACCACGATCTTGGCGACGATGTCACCTTCCGAGTGCTTCTTCTTCGACTTGGACAGCGACATAATTGGGAGCACAATGTCCTCCTGGGCAAACGAGCCGCTTCCGCTGGAGATCTTGGCCGCAGTCGAGGCTGGCGCGGCGGTAGCGTTCACTGGCGCGTACGATCGCACAGCTGGCGCCACAGGGGCCGCCGTGGCGTTCACTGGCGCGAACGTTGGTGTGTGCGAGCGCAGGGCCGACGCGGCTGGGGCGCGCGTCGAGTTCGATGGGATGAACGTGACCTCAGCCTCGGCTGGCGCGGCCGTGGCGTTTTGTGGCGTGAACGTGAGGACGCCCGGGGCGGCCGTGACGTTGCGTGGCGCGATTGGCGCAGCCGTGGCGTTGGCCGGCGGCGCCGTCGAGTTCGCAGCAGCCGTGGCGTTCACGGAGACCTCGTCGGCCACGGACGCATCGAAGGACACGAAGGCACGCGCAGGGATGTCGATGGACAGCTTCTCGAGCTTGTCCTTGCTGTAGACCGTGAACACGGTCTGGAGCGTCTGGTGCTCACCAATGACGTCCGCTGGCACGGCGATGGCCGACTGCTCGACGTAAAAGGCCTGGACGCTGGCCAGCAGCAGCGCCGCAAGCGAGGGCGCGAAGTGCTTCATCTTGGGAAACGACCGGGAATGAGCGGAACTGAACTGCGCTGGCGAGAGGGCGGCCGCAACGCAGCGAGCGACGAACGGACGGCCGAGGGAAGCAGCAGACGAATGAATGACGTCGGTCGTCTGCGCCCACGGGACACAGAGCCAGCCACGTGACCAACGCTATGAGGGGGGCGGAGTGATGGTCGGCCTCAGCAATGAGCGAACCCAGTGTGGATTGGGAGGGATATCACCGCAAGAGACAGATTGAAGAGATGGTGTTCGCCACGGTGCGTGTGTGCGCAGTGAATGCGTGGCGTGCGTGGCTGTTTTATACAGGCCACTGCGGTGAAGGCCGGGGTGAATGTGGGCTCAAAACCGGTGAGGGCGGTATTGTGGGCGGTAGTCATAAGAAATTCGAATGGGAATCAGGATGTGGACGAGGACTGGGATGGATTGCAACTGCCCGGCCAGCTCCATGCACTGCATGGCGATGGCCCAGCAACAGAGCAATTTGAACGTCGTCCAGCGTCAGCATCCCATTTGATGCAGATGGAAAATCTTGGCGGCCGTGGAAATCACCATCGTGTTGCTTGGCAATGCTGTGACGACGGTGAACGTGTCTACTGCCCAGGGAATGTTCTCGATCACCATGCTGGAGGTTGTTGGGTGCCGCAAGACGCGCGCTGGTTTGAGATGGACCTTCTCAGCCGCAGACGATGTCGGAAATTTGGAGTTGTTGCGTGCGTGCTGCTGCTGCTGCAAGCGCTTGACAGCTGGCTGGCCCATTCTGAGTTTCAGCCTCTGAAGGTGTCATTTCTGCCTGACATATCTTCGATCGAGCTGACTGGTGATGAAGGAATCGTGGTGTCTACACTGGCAGTTCATAGCGTCTTCTTCCATCAAGACGTACAGCGATGGAGAGTGATCCAGCGCCAGCCATGGCCTGTGCTCGGCCACACCCACCGAGCAAGTCCAGAGCACACCAAGGCTGTTCAGCAGGACTTGTCACGCCTCTCCTAACGTCCACGAGCACTGTATCTCGGTACACGCATCAACCTGAACAATCAACGTTTGGTGGCTCCACGAACTCAGATTGCCATCAAGCCCATCCTGGACTCCATCTGCAACACACCTTGTCGATGCCTTTGTAGCTCCGCCAGACATCTGAGGATCTTCCAGGCGTAAAGCTCATCGTGGTGACCCAAATCGTGATGTTTGCGCGCGAACTGGACGAACACCATGTCGACTCCAGCTGTGCACAATCCTCAGCCACGGGCCATCGTCGCACTAGTAATGGGCGGACTTGCATGTGTGGCTGTAGCGGCAGGACGTTTCCAGACACGACAGGCTCGCCGCCAATACGCCCCACTTGTGTAGATCTGCCCACACGACATGCACCTGACAATGTAGCTGTTTTTGATATCTGCGGACCACGCAGTCGATCATCAGAAATGCCGTTCCAGCAGTTCCTTGATCCTGCTTGTTCATCACCGTCCACGCCAGTCACGACGCTCGCCGTCCTGGCGTCTGAACAGTTGGTTGCCATGGTCGCCAATTGCTCTGCGCTTGAAAGGTTGTACCTGATGATGGGGTCCTCTTGGAAAATCGAGTGCTCCAAGATCAAGTCCAAGTAGATCGGATTTGTTACCGCGATCCCGCGCTACTCAGCTGCACACGTAGGAGGTGGATATCTAAAAACATGTCAGGAGTATATAATACTCCTGATGATGATGATGTCAGTGCTGTTGAGAGATCCTTCAGAGTGATCGGAAGTCGCGTCCATGAGCACACGTCTAAGGACACGGAGATGCAAGTCGGTGAGGCTGTCGGCATCGGACAGCGTTCACGTGCATTCCAACGTCTGGTGCTCGCCAAGGACATCTACAGGTGGCGCGATGTCACTAGCTTGAAACTGGATGGCAGCGGCATAGCCAAGCAATACAGTGGTAACGGCGAACCACCAAGTAAGGCTGGTGACTTGCATGGTAAGTTGGGCGGTGAAGGAAATTTGGAGCTACTCTTGTCATCATCGAGAAAAAGATGGCTGGTTCGATCAGTGCTGGAGACTAACGTGTCGTACTCTCTCCTGCAATCTTCAGTGATCCATCCAACAGGCCTGTCGATCGTGACGTATCTCTCGTTCGAGCATTTCGTGTTTGCTTTGGTGTCACGACTTCATTACGCGTACGCAACGTGTGCGTTCAGAATGTTTGCAGTAGCTGCCGCCAATCACCTGCTTAGTTGCCGTGAATGATGATCGCATGAATTGATCTCATCGCTGCAAATAGCGCAGCACCGGCGACTCTGGACGGAAAACAATCATCCGACAAGCCGATGCGCTTATTGCTAAGTGACTGCTGGCAAATTGCCAGCAGTTGCCAGCAGTCAATAGCAATGAGCGCAGCTTCGCGGCATCAGTAACCCACTAACCGTGAGCTGGTAATCGACGCTCAAGCACCGATAGTGGTCTTCGGGCCGATAACAATCAGCTCGAATTGATGCTCAGGAGCTCAATCTTGCTGTGACATTAGCAAGACACCAACCCTTCGTGAGCGACTACCCATCTCTTATGCAACGTCTTGAGTAGGCGCGCTCATCACATGGATCGCATTTCACGCACTTGCCAGGTCCAACCCTGCTTGGAGCAGCGGTGTTATCGAAAGTCAGCGGACAGTCGTTTTTTTTTGGCGTGCATTCGGTCGCCCACACCTACAATTCAGGGCACGCTCGCAAGGAGGCAGCATCCCCGACGCATTATGGGCACTCCATACAGAATGTGCGGTGGCTAGGTTGAGAATGTTGATGAACAAGGAGTTTCCAGGAAGCTAGGACCAGGAGTGTTGGCACCTCACGTGGAGAATGTGTGTGTGTTCCCGCAAGAATGCATGTTCAAGTCGCGCAGCTCACCGAGACGATGGAATGAGCCACCAAGCACATTCGCGATCTTGACGACAATCCCACAAGCAAGCAAGCAAGCACTTACACAAGAACCGAGGAGCACAGTTTAAAATTGCATGATGAAGTCTCGAAGCAAGGCGATTTTGGCTTTGGGTGGGGTGCTGTGTGCTACGGCATCCTGTGCAGTCCAAGCACTGCAAATCACGACCAATGGCACGATTGTCCAAGAGCAAAACATCTCCAAAACCTGGGTTGTACACGCTGACGGCAACGACCAGCACCTGCAAACATTGGAACTTGGGTTCCTTGGACAAGTCGTAGTCACGCGCGAAGCTCTGGACGGCGACGCGCTGGCGGTGGTTGAGTTCCAGTCAACGTCACAGGACGTCGTTGACTTTATGCAAGTCGAGTCAGCCGATGGAGACGATCTTGTTGTGCGCTCAAAATCCGGTGTACTCGAAAGCATCGATGCATACGTGTGGACCCACGTGCGTGTGGCGGAAAGTGGACAAGTTACAAAGCTCAAGAGCTCGGGTCTGAGCCAAGTTATCGTCCATGACAGTGTGTTGTCGACGGACACCGACGTCAACGTGGAAGTGTCGGGATCGGGAGGCGTGGTTGTGTCGGAGACTGCTCCATTCACTTCGGGTAAATTGCAGCTCCAGGTATCTGGGCTAGGGGCTCTGAAGCTACGCGCTCCAGCGATTAAAACCAACGAGCTTGGCACGGATATCAGCGGAAGCGGACAAATCCTACTAAGCACGAACCAACTTACCGTATCGGCGACGTCTATTGATGTCAGTGGCGTCGGATCCGTGTGCGTCGATGCGTTAGCGTTGTCCAGTGACTCCCTTGTGATCGATTTATCGGGTTCTGGGTCTGTGGCGTTTGCAAGTACTGGTAATCAAGCTGGTACATGTGGAACAGAGACCGTGGACGTATCCGGGCTCGGTTCTGTTGACGCAGGAAGCATTGCGTGTCAGAACAGTACTGTGGATGCCTCGGGAACCGGGAGCTGCATTGTGCAAGTTCGCCAGTCATTAGTGACGTCGCGCTACGGACTGGGCAAGGTTCAGTTTGTCGAACCAGCTCCTACTTCGATTGAAAGCCACGGCAAGCATAACTGGTTGTCATCGGGTCCCACGTCAATCCCAGCTGAAGAATACACGGCACCGACGTGTGAAGAATGGGTGGTGCCACAGGAAACACCAGAGCACGTCAAGCTGCCTCGATATGAGATCAAGTACGGTCACTCATCATCTTCGCTCATGTCGCTCCTTCAGCCGGCTGTCGACGCCACCAGCGATGCTTGGAGAGCGATTAAGGAGCACCAGAACATTGTGCTACCTGTTGCGGGTGTGGCGCTCGTGGCTGCGCTGTTGACGATGTACCACAACAAGCGTCAGAAGGCGCTGCGACGAGCTCGTATGCTTGAGCAGCAACCACTCATTGGTGAGCATCCGCAGCAGTATGTCTGAAAGAAGGTGGGACAGCGCCAATGAACAGTCAGTAGCGGTAACATTCTGAGCGAACTGAGCTCCTGGCTTGCAGTATGTATGGAAATACAATCTGGTTTGTAGCAGAGCCCTGTCTGGAAATTGGGCGATTCGTGGCGCCTCTTGTGGATGTCGTTGCGTTCGGCTTGCACGAACGCACAGCGTGTCCCATCCGCGAACCATACCTGTCTCTGTTGAAGCGAGTGCTAGTGATGTCAACAATGACGCATCCGAGGGGTTAAATGTCTCACTATGCATCTGAAGTATGACATTGCGTTCGACGATGCGTGGACGAGTTTTGAGCAGCGATGCAACACTTGCGTGGATCGAACGGGGATGACAAAGAAGCTCGCTCTGTGCGTCATTTCTTCGTTGTTCTCATAATTTTACAGCAATGGCCATGACAACATAACTAAATTATCAAGCAAATTCAAAGGCAAACCTGATCTGTAAAATCCGTCGCACGACACTTGCAAGGTACATACTAGCACCGGGCCACCTCTAGATTCGAAAACCATCCATGGTAATTTTACTTGGCTTGCACAACATTTGTCAAGCACGCGGAACCAACGCGCCGACTCGCATTATTGGTAAATTCAGAGACGCTGGTAGACGAGCGAGCGGATGCGTCGCAATTGAAACCTCAGGGCTGACCGCGCGTGCCTCGACTTGAGCGACAAATCGTCATCCTGCTCCCGTTCTTCCACTTCTTCCAGCGCAGCAAGTAATCCAAGTGCATCCAACAGCCACGGTACCGTAGTGGGGTCCAGTCGCCGTCACCATCGTCTCTCCTTCAGACGCAAGTACCACAGCTGCCCACCAACAGTCATTGACGGCAGTGAGATTGTTCAGCGAGCCTTCAGTGTCTCTCACATCCAAAACCTCGCTCGAAATCGTGATTCACAGCCATCCATCACTATCCGCAGGTAACACCCAGTTGTGCTGCAGCTTGGACACCGTGACACCTTGCTCGGAGGTTGTCCAGGCATGAACCGGCCGTGGTCGGTGGTTCACTCGGCAGTGTCGTGCTGGGTTGATGTACGATTCTGGCCGTCGCGTTTGTGGCGCGCGTGGAACTGATGAACAACGCTTCCAGACCCAAGTTCAGTGCCGGATTGGTCAAGCGTAGCACATCTCATCGCAGCCACACACTTGTCGGCTTCACTTCGGCTTCGAGGGTCCAAATCGAGTTGGAGCGATGGAGTTGAACTTCCTCCGAACATGGCGCACAAGTGGACGTCAACTTCAATGGCGTGGCTTCAACCCAACCGACGACGCTCCATGCAACGCACGTCTGTTCAACTCGACAGCTCTGCCATGCGATGCAACATTGTTTTCTCACCATCTGCGGCAGTTCGTCCACGCGGCGTTTCGACATTCGGCGTTGCTTGGCAACGAAAGATTGATTTCACGTTGAGCCAGGAATGATCAGCTGCCAGCAGGCAAGCGACGTCTGTTCATGATGTCGGACTGATGACATTGGAAGCATCTGGTGACGAATCGTGATGGTTGTCGTTCAAGCCGAAAACCGCAAGTTCCAGCCTGGAGCTGGGAAAAATCTCGTGAAGACTCCAAGAGATTTTTTCTGTGGACGCCGACGTTGCATGTGCAGTTGCAAAGTCACCAAACGCCACCCATGCATCTTTTCGAGTGTGCGAGTCCAAGTGCATATCAAATGCACATGCGTTGCACATGCACATTGGGCAATCGCTTGATGCACATTGAGCATGCACCGCTGTCGTGCAGCCGATGCACACATCCGTCGCTTCAACAGAGACTTCACGGCCAGGTGATGACACCCTGGCGCTGGCCGAGACTGGCCGAGACTGGACAGTCCACTCCAGGAATTGCCGTCGCATCAACTGCTGCCAAATATTTGTTTATAGAGTGTCAAATCCATAGCGCAGTGTCGGCGGACATGCCGCAAATCCCGTCCATATTGATTTTGGCAAGTCAAACAGAAGAGCGGGATGTTGAACAGGGTTTGGGTTGCGGCTGCGCAGCAGCGACCAGCCGTGCATGAGGGTGGCCAAGGGAGGGATGGACGCGCCGCTGGCGGCGCGGGGCGGCGACGCAGGAAAAGCCCAGAGTGTTGGCCGGTAGATGAGTGATTGACGGCGCTCACCACCGGCCGGCGAATGAAGCTGCAGGGTGGTCGCGCGCGAAGGATGAGAACTCGGGGAATAGTTCGTTCACTGCGAATGTGGATTTTTCGCTCGGAGTTTTCGAGGGGGGTTACCCCCTTGCATCCGGCGTTAAACTCGACCCGAATGCGATAAAATGGATCGGGTTGAAATTAATCTGCAGCTGACGCCTGACAGGAGCGACCCATGTGGTGCTGCAGCGAACTGCCTCGTGCGCTCCCTCTCGCTCTTGCGCACCCAGCAAAGGCAGGCACACCGTCACTGGATCTTTTACGTCCATCTCACGGCGCCACTTGGTGATCACCTGGACACCAGGGATTGGCCAAAGCTGACCCAAGGTTTTTGTGGGGTAACCCGGGTTCCGATGGGGGGGGCGCAGCTGGTATTTGTTTTCGTAGTGAACCCACAGTCGGTCTTGTGTTGAGGATGGGGATCGGATTCGTCGGGGGTTGGGGTTTAACGAGTACATCCGGTTTCGCAGGCGGAGTTGCGGTCCAACCGTGAGCTCGGAGTGGGTTGGCCTGCCCAGCGCTGGCTGGCGCCATCCACACTCGAGAGCTCACTTTCGAATTGGCTCGGCAACCACCACCATGACGACGTCTTCCTACCAGCGCATGGAGCCCAACGACCGCCCCAAGAAGTCGCTCGTGCGCAAGATCTGCACGTCGCTGACGTTCTGGATCATCATGGGCACGATCCTCGGCATCCTGCTCGGTAACTTCGCACCCAAGTTCTCCAAGGAGGCGTACCCAATGGCCCAGATCTTCTTGCGCCCGATCCAGTTCATCGTCTTCCCACTCGTCTTTTCGTCACTCGTCGTCGGCATTGCCGGCCACAACGATCTCGGCCAGCTTGGCCGTTTGTCCTGGAAGTCGTTCTTGTACTTCGAGATCATCACGGTGAGCATTTGGTTTGCGCGACATGATAGGGCGTGAGCCAGGGGCAGTCGGCACTCACATGGCGAATTCTGGGCTTGTTTTATGTTTTCTAGACCATTGCGCTGATCATCGGTTTGATCTCGGTCAACGTCATCAAGCCAGGCAATGTCGGCATCACGAAGGGCAAGGATTACACTGGTAGCAAGAACTCGACGTTCACGTTTGCCAACTGGATCAACCATCTTACGCCAAAGACCTGGGGTGAGATGATGGGCGGTTCCGGCTCGTCGGAATTGCTTCAGGTGTTGGTGGCGTCTATCCTGGTGGGCGTGTCGACTGCTTTGCTCGAGGAACAGCCAAAGAAGCTGCTTCTAAACCTGGCCAAGGCCGTCATGGAGATGATGTTCAAGTTCGTGGACATTGTCATCTGGACTGCTCCAATTGGTGTGTGCTTCGCTGTGGCCAACGCCATTGGCGCCAACGGCATGTCGGCCCTCAGCAGCTTGGGTGCCCTAGTGGCCACGGTCTACGGTACGCTGATCGTCTTCATCATCATCGTTTTCGGCCCAATTTTCTTCTTCTTCAAGATTAGCCCAACCGAATTCTTCTCGACCATGCGCGAGCCATTGATCATTGCCTACACGACGGCCACCTCTGAAGCTGCTCTGCCAAAGGTGTTCGAGTGCCTCGAGCAATTCGGTGTGTCGCCACACATCTCGGCCTTCGTTGTCCCATTCGGCTACTCGTTCAACCTGGATGGTTCGACCATGTACCTGTCGTTGGCGGCCGTCTTCTGCGCGCAGGCGTCGGGCGTGCACAAGGACATTGGTGAGCAGATTGTCATGGTGCTCATGCTCATGATCTCTTCCAAGGGTGTGGCCGGTGTGCGTTCGGCCAGTATCATTGTGTTGGCCTCGACGCTCTCGCAGTTCGACATCCCAGAGTGGCCAGTGGCTCTCATCCTCGGTGCCGATTGGTTCATGGATATGGCCCGTACGTTCACCAATGTGTTGGGCAACTGCTTGGCCTCGGTGGTCATGGCCAAGTTGGAGGGCGAATTCCGCAAGGAAGGCTGGGAGAAGAATGTTCACAACAACCTGGACGAACAGGAGCACCAGGAGAAGCTGAGCATCCAGTCGATGTCGTAGACGTGCTAGAGCCATGCACCTGTATTTGAATAAGAAATGTTGTTGAGTTTGTCCCGGTACTTGATGTCTTGGTTCTTGATCTCTCGATTCATCGAAGCATGAGAACGCATCTCAATGCGGTGGTGGTAGTCAAGAGAGCACAGCACGCTGCCACGGGCTGCAATTAACGACACTATCGCTGCGGATGAGCGAAGCCATTGGCAACCGAGTGCTTCTTTGCTACCTTACCGAACACACTGTAAGTACTGGCCTTGGGCTGGAACGTGCATGACGCGCATGAGATGCTGGTACACACGCCGACTGATGGCGAGAAAATCACGGGAAACGAAGCGTGGCTGTGGAATGAAGAGACCTTCCTTCAGCCATCAAGTGGGTTGAGGGCCGTCAAGGTCATGCGTGACCTTGATCTGCCGCTTCTGATGTCACAACTCTGGTGGATTTACTTCCCGCCGTGCGAAGGGGCGCCATGTGCTATGAACGAGTCTCAAGTTGGGTTCGCACGCGCTGGAGTTACAACACGTACAGCGTGCATTTTCCTTGAACGAACCGCAGCTTGCGGCCTGGTGGCCCATGTGCAGCGGCTTCACTGTACCCGACAAGTCAAGGCTTCAAGGGCTGACCCTGAAGGCTTCAAGAGCTGCTCACCAGGCGCGACGAAGCCAGGTGTGGTCGGTGCGAGGTGATCCCGGCTGCAATGCAGCAAGGATCGTTGTAATCAACGGCAATGGTCGATTAATGATCGCGATCACCGCTCATCAATAGGTGCGTGCAGGAAGCGACAAACCACAGTGAATGATGAGAGCTAGATTCGTATTCGGACAAAACGTGTCGGAGGTCGAGAGCTTGGTTGAAATTGTGTTTGTCATGATGTTGGCGATGGCGCGGATGTCATGCATACAGAAACAAGCGCACGAGTCATCTGATTGGCACCACTTCCTCATGATTGCTTAGGTCATCGAACTGGTCGCATCGATTCCGTGAAAGACTGCAACACACGGATCGAACGCAACAAGCGCTTGAGGAAGACACGGTTGTTTGCGAATCGACTAACGAGTCAGCGTTGCGTTCGCTATTAGTAACAAGGCTGTGTCGGAGATGGATATCACCAGTGTGTGTCGGCAGGGCAAGCGCGAAATGGCAAACATGGGTGGTGCATCCGCAACTTCTCAGGCCCGTGTAAACCGAATTCCACACTCGTACAGCGAGCACCCGCGCAGCAGTGGGCGACGACAGAGCGGGCGGATATGTTCAGCTGCAAGAGTGGAAAGTGTGGTGAAGAACGAGGAAGCGAAATATGTGAGATACTCGGCGCCGACCAGCTTGGATCGGATGTGCCATGAACACCACTTTTCTGGCACAGAAGACGCTTGAAGCTTATGGCGGTGCTACTCGTAGGTAGCTTGCTCTCCATCATTTCATGGTTCAAGCATGACCAAGTCATCTACGTGTACGACAACGGTCTGCCCGACAGCCAGCGCAAGACGAAGTTGGACAGCTTCAACTCATACTCCGGTAACATCGTGTCTGCCTTCGAAAAGCCCGTTTCCAGTGACCACCATGCTGCTGCTGGTCACGATGGTGGCGCTTGCATCGCACGGTCGCTTCCAGTTAGGTCAAAGTAGAGCATCATGGTTGGTGACTTTGCTCGTCCAAGTGGGTGTGGCATTCTTGATTGCCAAGGGATTGACAGCTCTGAACGTCCAACTCGAAGATGGCGCCATCACGGCGCTGATGGATGAAGGTGACCTTGTGGCGCCGTCAAGTTCAGCCAGTGAATCTACGAACGTGTCATTGCCTTCCAAGTCATCATCATCATCATCGTTGCCCTCATCCGAGGTTTTTTTTTGGCGGACGACCGGTTTTGATGCCTTGGATGAAGAACTGGCTGTCTCCGACGACAGCGAGGCAAGCGATTCCGCGACTGCGCACTGCTGTCAAGTCACTGATGAGAGCTTGGAGCTCAGCGCCATTGTTTGTGTCCTGTCCGACGTGCTGACTGAGAGCCCACAGGACGGTGGCTCGCCCATCGCCTTCCAAGTCCCAGCACATTACAGAGTCCGTCTTGCGCAATGCTCTCAAGCAGTATGCTGTGCCGCCACCGTCAGAATGCAAGAAGGGCCAACCATTGATCAAGTCACAATCCGTCAGTAACGTCACATACGTCACATACGGCCTCTCTCTTCAAGCATGGCAGCACAACATGCTATCGCAAGCGATCAACGTGACACCTTCAGTCACGGTCGACACACTCGCGACGGGCATCACGCCGTCCACAAAGCTGCCGATGAACATTTCCATCGCAGCCAACCTGCTTGCAGTAGATGGTGCCGTCACTGCCCGTGACGCCGTGCCATCACTGGGGCCTGTTCCAGATCAGGAGCCCTCAGGATATACATCGATGTGTTGGACGTGCCGTTGCACAGCCCAGCAGCTGCACGTCGGGGAGCATTTCCCACGCTCTTGAAAACGTATTCCTTGAGCATAAGCTCCTCAGATCCTCGCTCGTTTAAGCACACTCGCGCTGCGCTAATACTTCCAGGTGCCGCCCTGACGTGACCATTCGCTGGCGAGAAAATGATGCAAGGAAGATTATTAACTGCGCATTCATCTCCGGGGTCGAAATTGTAGCTGAAATCAATCTCTTTTGGGTGTTGATACATTTTTGGTATTGTTCGAGCAATCCAGGAGCAGTTCACGGCTCCGTTGGAGAAACCACTCGTTTTCATTTACGGAATCGGTAGCGTTTGGCTTGAGGTCATATGCTTGTATCCCAGACGTCATCATTGGAGCTCAAATCACGTCTTCCAGTGCTCTGTCCGAGTTCAGCTCTTCTGGGATCAACGTGATGCCTGCCACCTCGCACCATAAAGTCGCCATTTGAAGCCCATAGAGGAGCAAATTGGCAGCGACGGATATGTTCATAGGTAGGCTCTTGGACGACATTATCTCAGAAGTCTCGTCCAGGCCAATTGTCATCGACGATGTTGAGTGGACGGCCTGCGTGAGCATACTGCTCTGCCAACGCTTGAGTCCAAAGCCGTATATGATCGATCGTGGAAGAAAATCAGCGTACTTGTCGTACTTGCATTGGCCCGGTGGCGTAACGGCGTAAGGCTTCAGAGCATTGCGCATGACCGTATCCATCACATTGGTTGACTTTGTCGTCGACAACGACATGTCCGTTGACTTGATTAATGCGCTCGAAGTTGCTACACTGAGATCGTTGTCGCCCATGAACACCTTCACCTGGCCAGTGCGCATCTGCACGCTGAGCGCCGACAAGCCGTTTGCGATCAAGTACGCCGCGCACAGCTGAACAGCAACAACCATCAACTTCGACCGCTTGCTTTCACCGACGTGGAAACGATCTCGAGGTGTCAATGCCACGATCGCCACCGACAGTCGAGCTTGGCCGTGTGCTCGACTTCGGAAAGTCCATCTGGGTAGACGTGAGTCCACGCTGCAACCAGAGCGCGACTGACAGCAAACGGACAACAAGCAGGGTCGTCATGGCCATCAACCTATCTGTCCGAACAGCCACATGGAGCGGTACAGCGTTATAAGTTGGTAATGTCGAGTCGAGCTTGTTGGAGAGTCCGCCATCCTTAGCATCAGATTCCTCTATGACCGTAGTGGCATCATTTTGCATCATAGCAAGGAGAGCAAACGCTGTCGGTATCTTTGACGGCAAGTAGAGGAATGAAGAGCTGCGGAGCTCGTCGCTTCAGAGCCAGCTCCAATGCAGCCACAAGCTGAGCGCCACTGTTTGGAACAAATCAGTTGATCGTCTCCTTCATGAAGTCGTGTGATTTGCTTCTTTCCTTCCTACGACAGGATTGCTGTCTGGTACACTGCTGGGCACGATCATCCTGGCGACCAGGCAGGCGATCAGCCCACTAGCTCGCCCAGAGTTGTCTGGTCCCATGCAAGTTGCAGTGGAGTCACGCATGAGCTGCACGCACGATAATACCGTGATCTGACGATCCGACTATCGGGGTTGTGTACACGATTTCTCGAAATAGCAAGGGATATTGTATTGCTTTCACACTGATTCTGGTCGATCGAAGTCGCCAAAGTGAGCAAAGCTGTCTATGGTTGCTGCAGCGACGCCTGGATGGCGCGCTGAAGCTCATCGAGTTGGTCGGCGTCTGTGATGTCGTCCATACCGCTGACAGTCAAGGGATCGAAAACGGGAGATCGATACTCTTGCACTGATAGCTCGAGTGCTCGGCGCATCTCCTCTTCTTCACTGTCTGCATCATGCGCTGAATGCGTTGCCGCTAGTGATGCTTGAATAGCTGCTGATATGTCGTCTTCAAAAACGTCACTGGGGTGCGGCTCTGATAGTGACGCAGCAATCGCTTTCTTCATCTCTTCTTCCTCGGATACTTGTTTTGCCTTTTCAATCAGCTCTGCCTGAATCGCCGTCATTTCGCTTATCCGCTGTGCCTCCGCTAGTGCTTCTTGTTCGCTCTCCGGTGCGTTGTGCGGACCGTCTTGAAGAGAAAGCTTCAGTGTGTCTTCCAGATTTGAGTTCATGGCATCGAATTCGCTTCGTGATTCCTGTCATCGATGAAAGCATCAGACATCACGACGACACTGTCGAGAGCATCCACAGAACAATGAGAGGCACGTACGATGAGTATGTGCTCAAGTTGGGCCATCTCTGTGGACTCTCGGTCCGATTGTGCTTCTGCATCTTCCAATCCATCGCCTCCTCGCCGCAGGCTCATTCGTCGGGAATATTCGATGTGTCTCTGTTCCCACACACCTGGAGCCTCCGTGATAAGATTTGTCTGATGATTTGCCCCAACAATCGAGTCGTAATGACCACCACCGTAGTAACTCAAGCTGCCAAAGCAATGAAAACATCCAAGTCAGACAACTTCGGGAATCTCAGCAACTGCAGCAGTGCACAATACCGAATCGGAGGGCGATTTCGTGATCGTGCACCGTGTTCGTGGAACGTACGGAGCTTGCGATAGCCACTCACGGGATCGTAAGCGTAGATCTCGGCTGGGCGGTCGTACAGTTCACACATAGCCTGAATCTCTGGGTCGTCGCCCCAGACGCCGTCCCGGCGCTTGACAGTCACGTAGCGCATGAAGTCGTTCATGTCGCCCACAATATACGGCTCGAAGTAGTCCTTCTCGCTCTCCATGTAGTCCATACAATACCGCCGTACCAGACCGTGGTGACCATCGTTTCCATATACCTGATGGCTCACTGCACGGAACAAGCAGTTGCCGTCGCCTTCCACAGGATGCAACCGCAGGTTGTGCGCTAGCAGTGTGTCTCGGTAATGCTGGAACCGTGGGTTCTGCGCCTGAATCACGCGAGAACGGGTCTCGGGTGACTGGTTCACGCTCAGTTGTCGCTGCGCGGAGTAGTTGCGATACGAAAGGTGCTCTTCAGCTGGCGCCACTAGCAGCGGTGTGAACGGCAACCACTCAGTCAAACCTGAGCGGTAATGCACGCGGATGTCCACGGCGCGCATGTCCTCGACGACAGCTTCGCGCCACAGCATCGAGTCCGCTTTGCGCACAGCGACCACCTGCTCTCTTCTTAACGGCATGCATCCTGGCAACGTCTGTGCAAGATCGATCGACGTCACCCCTCACTGCCTCACCCGCCACACCACGTCGTCACCAGCACGCTCACCTTGGACGCTTCCGGTGCAAGTTGGCCAGAGTCAATGGGAAACCACTTGGCCCACGAGTCGTCCATGTTGAGGAACCGCACGTGCACTTCTTGGTTGACAATCTGCCATTCACCACATCATCATCACGTCACGAATATTCATCCACGGACAACGGTGCTGCCACGAACATGCAGGATCATGGCTGGGCACCAAATGCCGAACACGTTCTGCGCGTCCAGCGTGTCGGAAATGTGCAATTGCTGCCGCCACTCCATGTCCACCGGATCCACGCGCATCATCTCTGCAGCCACAACAGAATACGCCATGGAACGTCGTCACGTTCTCGACAAATATTCGCGATTCGCGCTGGCTCGGACAACGCCGCTCGCACTCGCTCACCTTCTTCGATGTCCGTGTCATCGCTGAGCTGCGTCGGCGCGCGTTGGCGCGGCATGGCCCGCCCGCGCTCGCTGTCGTCGTCGCCGTCGCCGTCGCCGTCGTCGCCCGACGCCCGACGTTCGCACCCCATCTTCTCTCGCGCTTGAACGTGGCTCGCTTCCGCTTAAGTGCGAAAATATTAAGACGCAGAGAGTGGAGCTAGATGCGGAAAGACAGCGCACGTTCGTTTATTTCGTTATTGGTCGTGCTCGGTGGGTGGGTGCGTCTTGCTGCGATAGTACTCGTTGAAGTCAAACCGGAAGATGGGGAATGGCATTTTCTGCGATCTGATCACACATTTCGCGCATTAGCATGGATTTTGGAGCGCAAAGAGAGACAAGCGCATGGCACTTACGTCGAGTCGCGTGCTTTGATGAGCTCAAGTAGCGTGAGTAATTGCGATGTGAAGGCCTCGGTCAGTTCCACAATCTGCCGGATGATCTTGGCGTCCGGTGCGATGGCACCGCTTCGAGCTTTCGCAGCTTCGTCCAGATCAGACAAACCCCACTTTCCCTGTACCGCAGCAGGACCATAGCGTGAGTACCTCGTCACCATCGACTTGCTTGTGATGCGGCACCTAGTTATTTACCTCGTTGGTGCGCTGTTGGATCTGTCGCTCCCGCTGGAGGACATCTCGACTTTCTGTGAGCGCGGCAGTGTACAGATCCCCCTGCACTGAGCAAAATTGGAGGATGGTTTTGAAAATATTCTTCACTTGGATGAGAATCTCGCGCGAATCTTCCGCCATGAACGCCTGGTAGGAACGATCAGCAAGCTGCCACCAAGCAAATCGACCATCGAAGTGGACTCACATTCTTCTTAATGGCAGAGATGTAGTTCGTATGACTTTGAATAATCTGATCCAAATCGACTGCGTCCTTGATTTCCCGCACAAAGGTGTGCCATGATGTTTCGAGAACCTGCCACATCGGAAGGTTAGATGGAGAAGTTTGTGAACAGAGATGCTGATACACTGACCTCAAACATCATGTAGTTGTGCAAGTTCGTCGTGAAATGAATCATTTCAGATCGAAGGAGCTGACACTTGTGAATAATCGACCGGAAACGTGATCTCTGACCCTGCAAGTCTGTGTTAGAACATAATGTGATAAGGACACTCGGATAAGCTCACTCACAGAAATCTGGTGGACAAGGTTCATGTCTCGACTCCAAGATGTCGAGAGAGAATACTCTACTCGCTTCATGCGCCACAGGAAGTGGAAAATGCGCTGGTATTGTCGCATCGTGGAGTCGGTAATGACCGAGTTGATGGGGGCGGTCAACTTGTAATGCAATGAGAAAATGTTCCATCCCAAGTCACCTGAAGAGGGGGGCATTTGAGCTTAGATATCAGCCGGTGGGACAATTGCGTGAATACACTTGCCATCCGAAGCCTGCATGAGTTCGACATCTAATCTCGCGAGAATGTCTGGCGACTTTAATCAAATGTCAAGCAACTACTCGGGGTACAATTCACTGAAAAGAACAAAGCATACCTCAAACTTGGCATTCGACGAATTCAGTGCTGTCTCTAACACGTTTGTCAGGGTGTGTCGGTAGATTTGACCAGCTTTCTTCGACAGTTCTGGATTCAACAGATCCATGAGGTATTGAATGAAATCGCCCTGTTAAAATCATCCACGTAAGACTTTCGTGCAGCAATGACCATTCGAACACTAAATATAGTCTAACCTGGCCAAGGAGTAAATAGTTCTTCAAAGCACGGCAATGGTCGAGTAGATGATAGTCGTCCATCAATGCTCGGATTAAGAAAGCATTGGTTGTGTGCGAGACTTTCTCAATCATGGCTTCCAAATGAATCAGTTCTGCAAATTGAACGCCATCGTCTTTGGTGTCGGAACTGGAAAGCGACACTTCCTGTCCGAAGTCCATTACCCACTACGTCGTTGGGACGAAGAGTTAACAAGAAACGAAGTATAATTACACGCATACGAGTGTCGATCCTTACGTTTGTGCTCCCGCAACACTGGCGAATGAAGTTGATACTCTTTCCGATGATCAGGATCTTGTTCGCCAGTTCACTAGACATGCACAGGTTATTCTCAATTCTTACTTCGTAGTACCGCGTTAGAACTCACATTGAGATGAAGGTTGGGAGCATGTCCTTGTTCAAACGATATTTCCGTGCCCATAACTGATCATCGGGGACGTTTGGATCAGAAACCACGAAGAACTCTCCCTGGTAGGCAATATGTTTTGTGAGCAAAGAATTAAGCACCAACACCATGAGATGTGCACGAGAGCGTACATGGGCATCTTCCAACTCTCCTTCAAAAACCCATCGTCGAATCATTCGGAACATCGGATCAGAAACTCGTTTCATCACACTTCGCACAAATCCGGAAACAGACGGGTCGCCGTGTAGAATGAACGAGTGCACTCCTGATGCCAACGCTCCTCCGCGAAGGCCATCCACACTGCACTTGTCTTGGTGAAAAGGGATTGTTCGGAATGGCAAGTGCGGACACTCTTACCTATCGATTAGTCTTGCCATCAGTCGCATCTTATCCAAAGGATCTTGTGTCCACACGAGCAACTTGTGCAAAGTGAGTTCGCTGCGCAAACGCTCGCCAGGCTTTTTGGTCTCCGCATCCTCATCCACTTGCGCGGAGAGCACCGCAATCAACCGAAAATAATCCGACAACTCGAGGTTCATCACGTGGCAAAAGCTTTGTCCAACCTGGACGAGCAGACGTTAGCGGATGGTGCGAGTCGTCGTGGAACCACCTCTCACCACTCCAAACGATAGTTTTTCTCGGTGCGCCATGAGATACTTGGATATCTTGTCGTAAAGCCAGCCCAGTTCACAGAGCTTTTGCACAAGGTCGCGCATTGCTAGAAGCAACATGATTAGCTCAGCACCATTGCAAGCAGGTAGCAACTCAAACTCACGGGTTGGAATGCCCACGTTGTCTGCGATCTGGAATCCGTCCAAAATTGGGTCGAAATACAGGTATCTGGAATCAATTGCTTGCAACGCATACAGCACATCCCGAAGCAAAATTTCCTCGGGGACGTCGAACGAGGTCTGATTGCTGTACGTGCTAGTCACCGACGACGCGAGACTAGCGCGGACACTTGTGCGACCGCTTGGATGCTTGGACGGTGGCACCGGCATTCCCATTGAGACTTTGAATGACTCTTCCAGTGAATCAAGTTCTGTTCTGCTGCGGGTCACTCCACTGCTGCCTGAACTAGCAGGTGCGTCGCCTGACAATGGGGCTGGCGGCGGCAGCGCAATGCTCGCAGGCAATGGCAGTTCTGGCTCAGGAATCGTGCTACTTGGCTCTGGTGGAGCACCTGTGTTCATCAACGCAAACAAAAGGCGCAGCGCTTCGCTGTACCAAGTCCTTGTCAGCATTCGCAAAGTGGTATACGAAGCAGCCATCATCCGTCACCTCTTCTTGTTGATGTTTTTGTACTTGACAAAGCGCCCGTACACGTCGTGCAGCTGCGCAATGCTTCGCTGCGGGTTCGGATGATACGGAACGCTGTCGGTCACGACCTTGCGCTTGATTTTCTCGAGCACCACGAGCTGCACGCAGACACCGTCAGTCAGCCCCACACCACCGACGCCATCACATCATCATTGTCATCAATGCCGCATTACCGAGTCCACTTCGCCTGCTGGTGGCGCGTCGCTCAATCGCAACAGCACGCGGCGCGTCGTGAGCGACGTCGGCGCGCCATGGATGCGCTGCACCAGGCGGCCGGCAATGTCTGCCACGTCGCGTGGGCTGTGCATTGACCGCCGCGACGCCGACGCCGACGCTGGATTGCTGCTGCTGCTGCTGCTGCCACTGGCGGCCGTCGCAGTGCTGAACGACGCCGCACTGGCAGCGCCGCTAGCGCTGTGCTGCCCAAACAGCGCAGTCGGCGACGTTGGCGCCATCATGCTCATGGCGCGGTGCAGGCCCGTCGATCCGTGGCTGGATGCTTCAGCACTTGGCAGCCGCATGCTGGACGTCCGCAGCGTCCGCGCGTCGGCTCCCGGCACACCAAAGCTGCTGGTATTGCTGGCATTGGCGCTGCGGTTGTCACTGCTGCTGCTGGCCGCACTGTCGTTGGTCATGCTCTCGGATCGCCGCTTGACGCCGGTCAGTCGCTGCATGTTCCCAATGCGCCACCCACAGCCCACGGCAAGCTCAATCGCACACATTGGCGTAAATACCTACGGGTAATAAGACACTTGTTTGTGGGTGGTAAATGCATGAGGATTGTGGGTTTGGTGAAAGGTTTGGGTTTCAATGGGTGCGGTGGGTGGGTGACCCGATCCGACCTGACCTGACCCGACCCAGCCTGGACCGTGCAGCGCTGTGTTTGGAGGGCCAGTCAGTCGTACTTATTCGAGAATTCGCCGTGGAGAACAGGTGGGTTAAGCATGGGTCGCCGTGGTGCTGGGCGGCGGCTCAATGACCAGGAGCGCATGGAAATCCTCGACATCATCGCGCGTGAGGCCAAAGTGAAGAATGTGGACCTTGCGCGCCGATATGGCGTGTCGGAAGGCGCGATCCGCAAGCTCAAGCAGATGAAAGACACGATCCGCGACCGGTATTTCCTGGGCAACGAGCACAACCGCGACAAGCGCAAACGCGGTGGCTTTGCGCGCAACGCGCCGTTCGAGCAGGAGTTGTACGAATGGATCTGCCGCATGCGCGAGACGCAGGCGTACCAGCTGATCCCGTTGACGCAGACTGCTGTGCGTCAGCAGGCCATGGTGCTGGCCAAGAAGTACGATTGCATGGCTAATTTCAAAGCGTCGCCGGGATGGTTCGCGCGCTTTTGCTCGCGTCACCGGCTGGGTCCACCAATGCCGAGTCCGGCAAACCCAATGGGCATGCCGCCTACTGTTAACACGTCGGCTGAAGCAGCAGCAGCGGCTGCCGCAGCGGCAGCGGCAACATTGCCGATGGCGTTCCAGCCCATTGCGGAGCCACCTTTGGCCTTCACCGATCCAGCCGTAATGGAAGCCAAGAACGCAGAGATGGACCTCGAAATGAACAATGCGATGGAGTTGGCGCGGCAGAACGCCATGCTGGCCGCGATGAAGTCGGATATGATCAAAGCGGATCTTGTGCCGCCACCAACACAGCAAACACAGCTGAAACCTGACACCGACGTCGTCATGCACGATCTTACCACAATCACACCAGAGAACAGCACAGGCAACGATATTCTCGACTCTGCGGAGCATGTCAGCCAGACACCAGCGACCACCGAAAGCGAAGGTGACGAAGCTGCCACTTTCGCTAGTGAACTGCGCACGGCTGGTTCGGCACCGATGACAATGGGAGCGGCCCTGAGCAGCGGCGAGATCGCCTTCCCACATGACGAAGCCGACACTGCAACCGAGACAAAAACAGACACAACCCAGATTGCTAGCGAACCCAGCATAGCTACCAGCGCTCCACAAGCTGCGGACACGGAGGAAAGCGATAGTGAACCACCAGCAATCATCTCAGTGCCTGAGCCCAAGATTGAGGCCGATCCCGCACCGACATCAGTGACGCCACAAGATCCAACGGATCCAGGAGCACCAGAGGATTCAGCACCAGCAGTGACCCCTGAAGCTGCGACCACCACAGCAGCGCTTGCAGCCACGACGACTTCCACGGCTGCTGCCGCCGCAACGGCGGCTGCCACCGCTGCAGCCACAAGCTCTACATCTGCCACGTCGACTACCACCACAGCCACAGCCGTACCCGCAACGGCACCAGCACCAACAGCACCGCCGGCAGCGCCTGCACCAACAGCACCACCAGCGCCTGCACCAACCGAGGACGAGATCTTCAGCCTTGGCTTGTAGTTATTTTAGTCATTTTTTCGCCCTTCGCTCTTGCCACATTTTAATGAACAAAGTGTCGGTATGTCACTATTGGGTGTCAGTATTGGGAGATGAGGTGCTGATCTGTGGAAGACTCGACTCGGTCCTGCGGTCGCCAAGCAGCACACGCGACACCAACGACGTCACCTCGAAGGCCGAGGCAGCCAACCGCAGCGCAATGAGCAAGCCAGCACAAGAACTGCCCAAGGGGTGGAAGGAAGTGGAGAGCAAGAGCCGCCCGGGCAAGGTCTACTTCCTGCACCTGAAGAGCGGGGAGAAGACGTGGAAGCTCTCGCATGTGCACGCCAAGGAGCGCGAGTTCCGGCACAAGGCCAAAGAAAGTGGCGGCCACCGCAAGGACAAGTCCACAGAGGCCGTGCAGGTGCGTGGGGTTGATGGCAGGTGAGGCGCCGAGCGTGTTGCTGAGATGGTCGTGCAATTGGCGCAGGCATTGCACATTCTGGTGAAGCACTCGGGTTCCCGGCGGCCATCGTCGTGGCGCCAGGAAAACATCACACGGAGCAAAGCGGTGGCCAGCGCCAAGGTCGAGGGCATTCGCGACAAGCTCGTGGCGTGCAAGAAGGAGAACGCGGACGTAAGTGAGACGCCGAGGGCTTGTCAACGACGCGATCGACTCATAATGGTCGTCTGCATGTGCTTGTGCTGGCGTCATAGCGACCAGAGGTGCTGCGACAGTTGTTTGAAGACATTGCCAAGGAAGAAAGCGATTGCAGCAGGTAGTGTATCGGCCTCGCTGCCTGAAATTTTCGTGCGGCTCTGCCAGCTCCTCGGAGGATGCCGATCGCTGACGAACTAGGATGGTGTTGCTTGTGCGTTGTTTAGTGCGAAGCGTGGTGGCGACCTGGGCAAGTTTACTCGTGGCAAGATGACACCGCCGTTCGAAGCTGCTGCGTTTGCGCTCAAAGTGGGCGAGCTAAGCGACCTCGTCGAGAGCGAGAGCGGTGTCCACATCATCCTGCGCGTGGCATAACCACGCCCTGCCTTCCTTCCCTCCATCCTTCCCCCCCTTATGATCCATCTCTTCCTCCTTCCACGACGATCTGCTGCTCGGAGTCTATTCCACGTGAAAATGCGGCAGTCGCCTTGTGGACGCGACCACTACGAATGTGAATGTGAACGTTGTTTGCATGCATATTATCTGTGCACCTGGGGGATGACCGCTCGTGTAGAAGACCTTGAGTAGATGACCGGCGTAGAGAGCTGCGAGCAGAGGCAGCAAGCGTGCATGTGTGAAAACGTCAGTGTAATCAAGCATGAGAGTGTGATGATTGCCGACAGATGGCCGTGGAGCTTGGCGAGGCAAGTGGTGTCTTCGTGCGTGTGTCAATGGCCAGGAACTGGGACTTGAGTGTCACTGACAATCCTGGTTCTGCTTGTCCCACGCAGATCGTGCAAATCCAGACGCCAAAGACCAGAGAAAGCCCTAGAAGCTGGAGTTCCAGGTCCTTCCTGAGCTTCAAGACATACGGATCGCTACACTGGATGGTGGATGTGGTGATGTACGTCTACATTATATTGATTTATGGTTGAGCAAGCGCCCTGCAAGGAAGGCGCTTACAGCTGGAACACCTTGGAGAAGACATCGTCAGCCTTGAAGAGCGTCGAGCATGGCTGGAAGGCCAGTGGCAGCTTGCCCTTCTCCTTGCGCTTGAGCTGCTTGTCGAAGATGCTCTTGTACGAGATGTCGTAGCAGTCGTCCAGCTCCAGGAACTGGTGGCGCTTCTTCTCTTCGAACATCTTGGCTTTTCCAGCTACTTCGGCGTTATAGTGGTGTTTCATTGACACGAGTTCCCAGAGCGAACTCTGCAGAGCTTGGCACTGCGCTGGGTCCTTCTCCTCACTCAAGTATGGATCGTGGCCGTCCTTCAAGACGATGGTCGTCGTTTCGGTCACGAGCTTCTTGGCCGCAGCGTCCACTTCGTTGGCGCACGCCAGTTCCTCACGACGCTGCTTGGCCTTTTCGGCGACCGAGAAGGCACCCGTACGATGAATCAACTGCAGGCATTCCTTGTGGCGGAGAATCAAGTTGTAGACCATCGGGATCATAAACATAATGGCACCCGGCTCAGCCACCAAACATAACCGCGAGAAGCGCTTGGCAAAGGCCGCGATCATGTACGCCGGCAAGTGCTTGGACGACAGGAACAGCTCAATCAACTCGAAGAAGCGGTTGCGCTGCTTGGCGCTGATCAGCGTTGGGTCGTTCAGCAACTGGTACAGCTTGTTGTAGAAGTCTGGGGAATCGAAGTTGAACTCTTGGATCAAGATGAACAAACTGTTTAGCGCCAACAGACTGGTGACACCGCCAATGTTGTATGAGTCCGTGAGGAAGTCCGAGAGTAGCAGCGGGTTGAGCAAGTGTGGCATAATCTCATCGGGCATCTTTTCCAAGATCTTCTTGTACTCGTCCACAGGCAAGCGCAGACGCAGCACGGCAACCCAGGCCGTGCTGAACACGTATTGGTGCTGTTTGATGTTGTACAGGCCCCTCTTCTTCTCCGACTTGGCCGTTTCCGCAGCCTTGCGCTTCTGACCAACAGCAGGAGCTGGGCTTTCGTCGTCGTCGTCGTCGCTGTCATCGCTGTCGTCGCTCACAAGTTCCTCCTCGTTCAAGTTGCCAGTTGGGTCTTTGACTTCGACCAAGAACGATGTGATTTCCTTGGACGATCCTGGCATGTTGACCATCTCCAACAGACGCAAAGCATTCGCGGACACACGGAACTCATCCGGTTCTCCTGCGGCCGGCTGCTCCTCGCTCTCGATGATCTGTGTGAGGTTCTTGAGCTACAACGACAATCAAGATAAGTGAAGTCAGCAAGCGCAGCAACATTATGACCAAGCAATCCCGCATTTGTGAGGACGCACCATGTAGTACTGCACGTCAACGTAAGCGCCAACGTATTCGCCCTTGAGCACACTGGCCAACTGGCCCTTGATCTGAGGCAATTGCATCTACGCGCCCAAAACACAAACAGTCAGCACAAGCGTGACAATAATGTCAATCAACCCAACCATCGACTGTTGTACGCACCACTTGCTGGATGACACGAGCGAACGTCTCGTTGCCGAACGCTGGCTGAGCGTTCTTGCCCGTCTTCATCTCACCTTCACGCGCAACCAGCACCATCAACGTACGAAGCGCAGCGACCTGCTGGTTCTCGTCCTTGGACGCGAGCCAATCGATCATCTCCTTGACAAAGTTGACGTAAATGCCCCAAAGCCACTGGCGGAATTTGTGAATTGCGTCGATCTCAGGGGCCACCTTGGCCTTCTTCGCATCGGACGACGTCTTCGACACCGCTGCAACAGGCACAACCATGACGAGCGCATCAGTACAACGTTTGCAGAGGTCCGGGCGCTGCACCAACGTGCTGGACTCACCCTTCAGGTCGCCCTTTTCGAGGAAGAAGATCATCAAGCGACGAATCGACAGCATGGCTGCCTGTGTCGTTGCCTGTCATATCACAAATTGCATTATTAGTCCCGGTGCACGGGTGTTGCCAGCTCAAATGGACGCATTAATGCGCGCACCTTGTCCTTGCTCTTCAGCGCCTTAACAATCTTGGGGAGCTCTGACCATCGTTTCAGGCGACCACAACACGTTATTTACCCGCGCTTTCGACACAAAGCAATGCGCACGCTCGTTCACACACACGCACCATTGATCTGCTTCACATCCTCCTTGATCTTGGCCTCCAGCTGCTTGATCTCCGCGACGTTCGCCATCTTTGCCGTCCGGAGCGCGCAATTGATTGGCGTCGGGCCACACAAAGGTTACGATGACCCGTACCCCTGCCGCGTACCCCACCATAACCGATCGTTATTAACGATTGGGCAATGGACGACACCCTTGGCGGTCAATGATTGGACAAAAAGCAACGGCTCCAAACGCGAAAGGTCACACCCAGACACCGTTCCTGCGACGTGTGCGAAAATGCCATTGACAATGATAACTCGATGACCACACACAAGACACGACATGAAATCAAATGCATGAGTTCGGGTTGGGCGAGATGTCAGCGGGCTCGCGCGTGCGCTTCTGGGCGTCTACGGCCATTTGCTGCCAGTTGGCCTGCAACAACCAGTAGATGCTGTATGAGCCACTGCAGAGAAGGCCAATGCAGAGACCAGTCCAGAGCCCCACGAGCCCCATCTCGAGCTGGTAGCCGAGCGTGAGGCCGACTGGCAGCGCGATGACGATGTACGAGACGAAGTTGAGGCGCGCACCAAGGCTCTGCAGCCCACTGCCTCGGAAGATGCCCTGCACGGCGCATGCGATGCCCGCGAAGACCTGGAACGGCGACGTGAGCAGCATGAGCTTGCCGGTCAGGTACACGACGTCAAGATCCGTTGTGTACGCGTACGGGTAGATGTGCCGGACGGAGAACATGACGAACGAGGTCACCGTCGTGCACGCGATGCTCAGCGCCACGGACAAGTACGCAGCGGCCTTGGCGCGATCTGGGTCATTGGCGCCGAGCGCATTGCCCACACGAACCGAACCAGCGACTGCGATAGTACCGTAAAAGATGGCTGACAGCACGCGGAAGCTGGCGTACGTCGAGTCGGCGCTCATGGCGACCGCAGCGTATGGCAACGCGCCAGCGAAGAGCGAGACGGCGGCGAAGCCCCAGTACTCGAAGACAAACATCATGAGGCCCGACACACCGAGCTTGGCGAACTCGGGCATAACCTTGAGGGCGTCCCGCAGTCGCCAACCAGGCCACTCACGCTCGTATATGTGACTGCGGAAGAAGTAAACGCACAGCACGACTGTGTACACCATAATGAGCGCCGAGTTGGCGATCGACCCACCGATGTAGCCAAGGGATGTGTGGAACATGAGCACGTAGATGAGCACGTCGTGGACGATGTTGGCCAAGATCCCGGCGTAGATCATGGGCTTGATAAGGTTCTGGCCCTGCAAGATGCGACACAGCAAACCATTGATGACGCTGAATGGTAGGCTGGGAAGCTGACATAGCACGAGGTTGCGTGCCAGCACGGCGATCGTTCGCTGCTGGCCAAGAAGAACGAGGAGGTCGACACAGAAGTAGCTGATTATGCACAACGGCACGGCAAACGTGAGAAAGATGAGGATACCGGTCTGGAAGAAGATGCCCATTTCGTGCAACTTGCCAGCACCGTACGCCTGTGCACACAACGTGTCCATGGCAGCGCCAATGGCGACGTTAACGGTGTAACCTGTGAGCAACGAGAAGACCGCTGAGAGGCTCTTGGCCGCGAGGTATTCGCTGCTGTACTTGTTACTCAAGTGCCCGGTCAGCACGCCGCTGACAAAGCCAGGCATGTAGTCGATGACGTTGGACAGCAACTACAACGAACAGCTCTGTCAGTCTCACTGGTCACAACAAGCACAAAAGAGGAGCGAGAAGTGTCGTACCATCTGGGACGCTAGAATGGCGAGGTAGCGGAACTCGCCAGCTAGCAGCGAATGCTGAAACCCGAATTTGATCCCACCAGTGTTTGGTCGTGGACGATGCGTCGCCGTGCCGTACGATTCAGTCTTAGGAAGCAGTGGTGTGACTTCGGAGCTCTTGATGCGGGCTTGAGGTACAGGTGTGGCAGTATGCGGCACAACGGGACGCTTGGGAAGTTCGTCCAGGTCGTAATAGTGCTGCAGTCCATCGTTCTTCACCGGGCCATCTTCGTGAGCGAGTTCGATGTCTTTCATGACAGGCTCAATGACTGAACGCGCAGCAGTCACGGCTGTCTCGAGGAGCTCGTTGTTTGGATATGCGAGGTGTCGGTAGCCGAGTCCTCGGTTCTTGATCTTCGGTGCTGAAGCGGGTAGAATAGATCGCTTGTGGAGTTGATCCACATCGTAATAGCGAACACTGTCGCACGTCACGCGGTCGTCGTGGTACACAGGTTGCCCGTCCTTCAGCACGGGCTCCATCCCAGTCCGTGCAGTCGTCACGTCATCCTCAATCGGCTCTTTGCTCGGATATGCGAGATGACGGTGGCCGAGACCTCGGCTCTTGATCTTGGGCGCGTGCTCTTCCGAGCTGTCGACAGCCTGGATTCTCATCATGGCGCTCTTCGGTCCCTCTAGCTTCACCACACACAAACGCGTTGTGCAAGTGGCGAGAGCGGCGAGCAATGATGACAAGAAACAACCCAGCCGCGCGCAAATCGCCACCTACGGGCTGGTCAACGCCAGCGCATCAGATTTGCTCAGATTCCAGGGGCGTTTCAGTCGTTTGGCGCACACATCACCGCCACCTTGAAAGAACAATCTCGAGAAAGCTCGCGGTGGCTCCGGGCAGGGCCGAAACGGAGCCCAGCGCTCGCAGTTGACCCACCAAGCATGCCGACGCCAGCAGCGCACAGCAACGCAGAACATGCAACTCCTGGCTCCGATGGAGCCCGCTGAACTCCAGCGGGTTCAGGCTGAACCCGGTCGTTTTCTCTTCCGACGGCTCGAAACGACGCGAAGAAGAGCTGGCGTATGCGCATTCATCGGTGAAGAAAGCACACGCAACTGGATGCAGCAGTAGAAGCTGGAAGAAGGAGGAAAAAGAACACCAACCAGCAGGGGCTGACAACGTGATCGTCGATGGTGATGCCGACAGGCTGGACGTGTATCGAGTTTCCGAAGAACGCTAGCTTGTCACTCCATAAAGGCTGCGTAGAATAAAACTACCATCATTAATGACAACGAGTGTTTGCTCGAAGACTTTCCGTCATATCACTAGCACGCATCGCTTGGCATATCTTCTGCGACCGCCGGTGAGCGGAGGTGAGCGTTGCGTTGCGCAAGCTGCGCCATGTCGTCCCAGCTAAGACGGTGGAACCACGCAAGTCCGATGATGAGAAAAACCGTGAGCCCTACGAGATTGCCGTACCAGAGCCCGAGCAATCCGAGTTGCTGGTGCAGTGCAAAGAGAGCGCCCACTGGTGCACCAAGCACGAACAAACACACAAAATTGAGCTGCGCACACAAGAACTGCTTGCCACACCCGCGCAGCACGGCTTGGAGACCGAACGTGAAGCTGATGAGGGGCATCAGTGGCACGAGATTTTGGCCGAGACGACTAACCATGGCGATCGTGGCGGTGTTGGACGTGTAGCTACGCGCGAACGTGCCAGACACTGTCGCGAGCAACACAGCATCGATAGCCGACACAATCGTCGTCGCGGTGAGTACAATACGCGCGATGGTCGCAGCACGGCGTGCGTCGCCTGCGCCAAGCGCGTTGCCGATGCGCACGGCTCCGGCGACGCAGAAGCCCAGGAGCGGCATGGACAGAATCACGACCAATGCGGAGAAAATACCACATGCGCTAATGGCGGTGCTCGCGGAAGGTAGGAGGCCGGCCATGAACGTGAGGATGGCGAAGCCAAGTGTCTGGAACGTCACCATGAGCACGCCGGACGCACCAAGTTTCCAAATCTTGGGTACGAGTACCAGCGCTTCCCGGAGCTGCCATCCCGGCCACGCCTGACAGAACGCACTGTTGCGGAGCAAGAACGGTACCAGCACCAAACTCTTGACGAGCCACGACGTTGGTGCTGCCAACGCCACGCCCATGTAGCCGAGGCCGAACTTGAACGCGAGCACGTACGCAGCGGATGTACTGACGACGAAGGACGCGAGGTCACACAAAACGAATGGTAGAGCAATGTTCTGTGCCTGGAGCCCGCTCTTCATGACAGTGTAGATGATAGCAAAGGGCAGCGCCACTGTTGTGATTGCCAAGACGTGCCCTGCGGTGCGTGCGATGTCGGCGTTCTGACCGAGCAGCTCCAGCCCGGCGCCGCTTGTCCACAGCACGAGACACAGGGCTGGCAGCGCCATTCCGTAGAGCAGGAGTCCTGCCTGGCAGAACATCCACATCATTGCAAACCGCATGGCTCCAAACGCCTGTGAACACAGGGTGTCCAAAGCCGCCGAGACACCATTGATGAGCCCCATGACCAATAACAGTCGCACTAGGCCCGCCAAGCTGAACGCAGCGAGCACTTGAGTGCTGTGACTAGGTGATGCGTGCCCCGCCATCATGTTGGCGATCGTGTCGGGAATGTACTCCATGAGCGCTGACACCATCTGCTCAGCACCACGTTAAGATTCACCCAACGCCTCACGTGTCATCAACAACGATTCAAGCAGCTCACCAGTGGAATCGCAAGCTTGAACACTGCACGAGTTTCATGCTTCACCACGTCATCACTTGGGGCAAGAGCGTTGATGGCGTTGGTATCGCCATCCAGAGATATCTCTTCACCCGCAGCACGAGCAGGTGGGGAGACTCCGTCCGTGGTCGGGGGGACCAAGCGCTCGTACTTGGCCATAAGAAGTGGCGTTCCTTCGCTCGCGCGCCCAGCAGTAGCCTTGGACGTCTCGATCACCGTGACTGGCGATGGCGGCGGTGCGTAGCGAGCGAGTTCCATGGCGTTGTTGCGCTGCACTCACGTTCAAGAGCGCCGTAGCGTGGCTGCTGTGATGTCGTTCTGGGTTGTGTGGACGAGGTCGCACCGAACACCTCGGCCTTTGGGCATTGCCAGCACGCGCTCCACCTCTTCCATTCTTTCTCCAGAAACCGCTCCACGACGTTTCAGGATATCTTGGAAAACTTACTCAAACAGCTCTAAGTTCGAAAGACTCGGTGGTGCGAGGGATGCCGTTAGATCCATGTTGAGGCTCTGCCGACGTTATTACCACCTCCAACAACGCATCAGTTGTGTACACCACATCACTACTTGTCAGATTAAATATCTATGGATCAATGGATGAGAGGAAATCTCCAGGTCCCTATAAAACAAAAAATAAAAATTTTCTTCTTGTTCTGACACGCAAGGAACATCTTCATCTTCTTCCCTTCTTCTTCCAGCAGAAGCTCAACATCGACAGGTTATGAGCCCAAACCAAGCCTTTAGTGATGACTTCCCACGGCTGACGGGAGCCACCAACTTCGACGTTTGGAAGGCGCGCGTATTCGCTGCCCTCGACGGCAAGCACCTCCTCGGCTTCGTCACGAAGAAGAACTACGACGGCATGACCTCCGACGAAGACAGCGACTTAAGCGACGCAGGCGACATGTCGGACGACGAAACCCAGCCCAAGGCGGCTGAAGACGAGGACCCTGAGGCGAGCTCGACTGCCGAGAGCGACGATGAGCTCAATCCGTACTCGGATTCCGACACGCCTACCGACGCGACGAAGACGAAGACGATGAAAAGCAGTGATCTTCCTGCAATCCGTCCGTTTAGCCGTGAGATCTCACGCAAGCGCAAGAGCGCTGAAAAGAAGAAGCGGCGCGCAGAGCGAGCACCATCATCCGCTCAGCTACGCCGGTTGGAAGCRAAGACGAGAGCATTTTTGATGAAGACGATRGACAACACCCACATCCGTCTTGTTATCAATCTTGCRACGTCGTACGACATCTTCCAAGCCATTTGCAAGAAGTACGAAGGCGTTGCGTTCCACGGCGACCCATACTTCATCCAGCACTACTTGATGGAGCTGAAGTACGAGGAAGGCTCGGAGCTCACCGACTTCTTCATTAAGCTAGAAAACGCGATGAAAGCCGCGTCTGAAGCCACGGAATCGGTCCTAACGGATGCTCAGCGATCGCTGTACCTGTTTCATGCACTCCCGTCGACCTGGAAGGATGATCCCGCGTCTGGAAGGGAATGCAGAAGTACATCCCGTACGAAGACCTCAAGATGAGCATCGAGGCCAAAGTCCGTGAGATTCAAGCTCGAGAACGCTACACGCTGGCGAAGGGCACGCCGGAATCAGCAGCACCAGCGAGCGAGAAAGCACTTGCTGCCGTACCGCCTCCTGCGCCTGCCGCTCCAGCCCCTCAGCACTCCAACTGCTCGTACTGCGATCGACCACGGCATGACATTCGCCAGTGTCGCGTCCTGCAAAAGGATCTCCGCGATGGAAACGAAAAGGACGGCACGGTGCTTCCAGCGAGCTTCACATTCAAAGGGGCCCAGCCAAATCGCTACCGCCCGTACGATCGAGACTCGTCGCACGATCGCCAATATGGCCGACCACCTCAAGGACGAGGCCGCGGACGCGGTTCGAACAAGTATGACTCCGCAACGACGACCGATCCCACAACAAAGGAGGCCGTGGCAACGGAGGTGGCCGAAAGGACTATGATCAGAGCCGTCGCGATCATGGACGCGTGGCCATCATCACCACCGYCAAGCCTAAGCCTGAGATTGGTCTTGCTGCCCAAGTCAAAGATCCGTTCGATCCAATCTGGACGATCGATTCCGGCTGCACTCGCCACGTCACACACCAAGCCGAGTGGTTTACGGCTTCGAAACCGGGAGAAGGAACCATCATGGTTGGCGGGAAAAATGAAATGCCATTTAAGCGACTGGCACTGTCACCTTGCAAGTTACCGACTCCAAGGGCAACGCCAAGACGCTGAAGCTCCAGGACGTGCTGTTTGCACCCGGGCTCAAGTTCAACCTGTTCTCCGTCCCTGCTGCTGTGAAGCAAGACTTCCGCTTCACATTCAAACGTACCACTTGCGCAGTGCAAACGGATCAGCGCTTCAAGATCACTGCGAAGATGGCTGACCATGCGGACTTGTACCAGTTCAACGCCTTGGCAACGAAGCCTGACAGCGCCATGGTCGCTCATCCAGGTATGAACAAAGATATCATGTTGTTGCACAAACGCCTTGGCCACCCTAACATTCGTGTCCTGCGGGCACTGCCTATGTCCCAAGCTATCCGAGATCTCAACGTTCAAACTGTAGATCCTCGTGCTCCATTCTTTTGCGCCACTTGCGCAACGGCAAAGTCCACACGTAATGCTTTTCCTTCTAATATAACTGTTGAGCGTGCCAAATTTCCTTTACACAAAGTTCATACGGACATCTGTGGTCTCCTACCAGTACCTAGCCTATCTGGCAGCAAGTACTTCGTTGTGTTCATCGACGACTACTCTCGCTACATGTTCACCTATTCAATGAAAAGCCGCAGTGAACTCTATGACTGCTACGTCAACTTCCGCAGGAAAGCGCTCAACGTCTTCCGCAATGACGTACACACGACAGAATTTTGCCAAAACGTGCACGATGCCGAAGTCCTCACACTTCAAGCAGACAATGCCAAAGAGTATGAGAAACTCGGTGCCATTACCGTTGAGAAATACGGCACGCATACGCAGTTCACCAATGCGTACACACCCGAGCAAAATGGTGTTGCTGAATGACGCATGCGCACAATCATGGAGCGTGTCCGTGCACTGCTGCTTGAAGGCAACCTGCCAAAACAAMTATGGGCCGAATGCCKTTGTCATGTCACCACACTACTGAACATGACGCCTAGCTCGACAACGCAAGCGCGAACTCCGTATGAGCTATGGAATGACCGTATTCCATCCATGCAGTATCTGAAAGGTTTTTGCTGCGTGGCCTACGTGCACATCCACGCCCGCTACCGTGACAAATTGGACCCCCGTGCAAAACTATGCATGTAAGTCGGAATCCCCTCACAGAAGAAGGGCTACCGCCTGCTAGATTTGGGCACACACGCCGTCGTGTACAGCCGAGACGTCACGTTCGATGAAACGACCTTTCCCAAATTGGAAAATCTGGCGAGTCCATCAGATACACCAGCACTCCCTTACACAGCACGTTGGCCGGTGTCAACCCCCTCGGCACCCACGCCGCTACAATCAACTGTTCCACATCCGGTGTTACCCTCAGTTGGAGATCTATTTCGGCAAGACTACACGTTCATTACCGATCCCAGCACCACGAGCGAATCCCCGCCGCCTGCAAAACGCCCTCGAACGGATGAGACACCTACAGCTGAAGCTGTGCTCACCGCTGAGCAAGACTTACTAGATGAGAAAGAACGGCAGACTCTCATTCATACGCTGCTCGCAGTCCGCTATATTGAAGAACCTGAGACTTTCAAAGCCGCTATGAGGTCCTCGCATGCCGCCGACCGGCGTAAGGCCGCGCAATCTGAATTTCAGGCTCTCATAGACAATAAGACATGGATTCTTCTGCCGCGTCCCGAAGAACGCCGCATTCTTCAAAATCGCTGGGTCTTTGTCGTCAAATACACTGGTGATGGTCGCATCGACCGCTTCAAAGCACGTCTGGTCATCAAAGGCTTCCTTCAACACCATGGCGTCGACTACGATGAAATTTTCTCACCCGTCATTCCCATGGAAGTACTTCGCCTTCTGCTTGCCATTGCAGCACTGCTAGACCATGAAATCCACCAGATGGATGTCAAGACCGCTTTCCTCAATGGTTTCCTTCGTGAAGAAATCTACATGGCCCAGCCAGAAGGCTTCGCTGTGCCCGGCAAGGAATACTTGGTGTGTAAGCTCGTAAGAAGCCTTTATGGCCTCAAACAAGCCCCTCGAGTTTGGACTCAGACATTGTCGACCTTCCTCATCAACATGGGATATCATAAGCTCATCAAAGACCAGTGCGTCTTCATGCGGACCCAACACGGATTGACTAGCTGTATTGCCGTCTATGTCGATGACTTGCTCATTATAGCACCGACTGTGGCCCTCGTACGTGAAATCAAATCTGCCTTGCACAAACGATTCTCCATGACAGATTTAGGGGAGGTAAAGCACTTACTCGGGTGGTCGATCGAAAGAAATCGCAAGGAGCGAACGATCTTCATCCACTAGCACAAATACACCATCAAAGTGCTCGATAGGTTCCGACACTTGATGAACTACCCAGTCGCGACGCCTTCTGATCCGAGCGTAAAACTGTCAACTACCATGCAACCGAGCACGCCAGCTGAGCAGGATGCGATGAAAGAGAACCTGTATCGTGAAGCGGTCGGCAGTGTGATGTACCTAATGGTTGGCACACTACCTGACCTTGCCTTCTTCATCCAGAACGTCAGCCAATATCTTGCTAATCCTGGCCAAGAGCACTGGCACGCGGTCATCCGAGGTCTCAAATACCTAGCTGGAACCAAAGAACTTGGCATTCAGCTCGGCGGTTCAGCAGGAGTGAAGCCTATCAACCTTGCTGACCATCTAATGGCGTTTTTGGATGCTGACTATGCTAACTCCCCGACACAAGACGCTCCGTTGGTGGATACATCACCATGCTAGCACAAAGCTCAATCTCGTGGCTATCACGGAAACATCACACTGTCGTACTATCCACTACAGAAGCAGAGTTCATTGCGTTATGCCATTGCATGCAAGAGATGATTTTTCTCAAAATGCTGCTCAAAGAGCTTGGATTCCGAACAACACAACCGCTTATCATCCACGAAGAAAATCAAAGTTGCATCAAGCTCTCAAACAACCCTGCTCACGGCAGATCCAAACACATCGATACTCGCTATCACTTTGTGCAAGAACAAGTTGAACGCAAGAACTTCAACGTTGTCTGCTGCAAGACCAACGCCATGACGGCAGACATCGTTACGAAGCCACTCAACAAGCATAAGTTCCGAGAACTCCGTGACAAGCTAAGACTCTGCAAATTATCTTAACACAGTCAATAAAGGTTTTTCCCTCACAGAGGTTTTCCTTCATATGCATTATTGCCTTGAACAACATATTTTGTACGAACAAGAACAAACTATTGAGTCAAATTAGCATTTTACTAATTATGCCTTCAACTCCACCTTGCGCACGAACATTACGCGCCAGATCCACTCGCTGTAGTCCTTGAATTCGATCTCGTTGTCTTCATCGTGGACAAACCAACCACCATCGCGAACAACTAGTACAAATGCGTGCCCGATACGACCTGAGTTTAAAGCGCCAACAACGTAGAACCCATCGGCCAGCTTCATGCGGACGATTGCACGGTTGCACCGCTATGGCGATGTCCACTGGCATGGAGATTCTTCTTCAGCTCCTTTAACAGAACGGTAGAACCATTCGCCATCAGCCGGCGAACAAACGGCTTCAACATGGTCCAGTTTAACCCGTCGGAAATAGCGACGCCCTTGCTCTCAAGTTCATTGGCAAATTCAGACGCTAGAGTGTCAAACATGGTGCGCGGATCACCGGCCAATTGAAGTGCAAGCTTCAAGGCTTCCTGCAAACAGACACCACTGACGTCTGCGGTGAGCAGCGTTGGCTGAACGCGCGCAATGTAGGCCACGAAATCATCGTCGAGGCCTTGCGCTTTCCACTCGTCAACCTCGTTGCAATAGTCAGCGAGTCCCTCGCTGTCATGGGTGCGCGGCTCCCAGGTCTTCTCCATGTGACCGGCAACCGCTCCCCACAGCACCCAGTACTCATAACCGCGCGCTGTTAGGCGGCGATCATAGATCCGCAATATATTGTACTGGCGGTTGGCAACAACCACCGGCACATGCGCTGTCTTGCGCGAGGCGGCCTGGGCCAACTGCTTTCTTGGCGCTTTGCCCCCAGTGGAGTTGCGCGCAGTTTGTCTCGTACGTGCCATGGGCAGACTGCCGTTTTATTGGAGAATCTGTTCCTCCCAGGCACGCACTGTTTGGGTCCCCTCCAGGCCGCCTGTCAGTCACCAGGCAAATTGAAAAGTGAGGTCTGACTGAGCCAAAAATATACCGGTGGATTTGGTTACCACCACCGGCAGTATTCTCACCGGTTATTGCGACCGGTCGGTAAAGGGCCGCCTGGCGCTGATGTGGCGCACACCACTACCGCCGACGGAATAGCCCCTCCGCGCAAGTGCTCCGAGCGCCCAAATCGCTCTGGGAGCCGAGAAAACGCGATTTCTTTGATTTTGTGGGAGCGATGACCCGTTTGGCTGAAGCCGAAACAGGGAACCAAAAGTCGAACGGTTTCGTACCGGTACAAGCTCCCACAGGCAGTTTAAAACATAAACCTTTTAAACCTGATGCAGATCCAGGGAGGCTGTTAAGGATAGGCTCTGCCCACGTTATTACCACCTCCAACAACGCATCAGTTGTGTACACCACATCACTACTTGTCAGATTAAATATCTATGGATCAATGGATGAGAGGAAATCTGCAGATCCCTATAAAACAAAAAAATAAAACTTACTTCTTGATCTGACACGCAAGGAACATCTTCATCTTCTTCCCTTCTTCTTCCAGCAGAAGCTCAACAGCGACAATCAACACCCCACAACAAATCCATCGAATGTTTTTGGCGTTCTACGGCAACATCAGCAACACTATCGAACGTCGCCAGCAACACGAGCGACATCATAGAACGTCAGGCGAGGAAATCTTCGTGAAACCCCTCGAATTATATCAGTAAGATTCACCTTTATTTTTAGCCACCCAAAGTGTAGATAAAGATCTGCCCCGCTTGTCTTGCAACCTGAGAGAACAAAGCAAGCAGCAGGACGCCGAGTGATGAAGGAGCGCCGTGAAGGCATCGACCGCATCGTCCCTCGGTTCACGACTGTCGACGACGACCTCATCGTGCATGAGGCGTCAAAGCGCAAGCCATGGACCAAAATGCGCAACATGGAAATATGGGAAAGCATCACGGACCATCTAGCCACGAACCACTCAACTGATTTCGTCACCAGTCGCACAATAAGTGCATGTCGACGCCGTTTCCATCATTTCGTACAGCAACATCGTACATGGTCTGGAAGTGCACCTTTCCGTTCTGGACAGGAGGAGAACTATTCACCACGGACTCAACTACTGGACGACATCGTCGCTCAAATCGACAGCGCCGACACTGACCGTGAGACCATCAAGCTGGATTTCAAGACGAAGAAACAGAAATTGGAGAGCGCTGGTGCTCTCGCCCGGCGTCTCGCAATGCAGGGCGCATCTCGTCAGGAAGCGGACGCCAGCGACGGTGACACCAACATCGACTGTGAGGCAACATCACCAGCAATCGCAACCCCAAGCGGCGTTGCAGACAACAGGACAGATGAGCTAAGTCATCGACAGCCTTAGTGGGTACCTGGTTGACCCTGATGACGAAAAGAAAGAACGAGCCCTGAGCCGCCAGCTTCGAGAGCGAGATTTAGCCACACGGAAGGCGGAGATTGCCTTGATGAGGCAGCAGATGCAAGCGCAAGGGAAAATGCTCGAATCAGTGATGCAAATTATGCAGACATTTGCGATGGCCAGTTTTCCGCGCCCAAGTAGCTATCCAGCTCCGGTGGTTGTAGACCAAAATACTCGCAAATTAGGTTAGCGTTGATGCATGCGTGGCAGTTGGTGAGCAGAATAGCAATGCTGATTTTCCCGACGTTCACTTTGAGTAGCTGCATTTTTGTCGCGTCAGTTGTTGTTGGCCACAACGACTTGCCGAAGTACCACTCCACGGCTTGCCTGTTCTGACTCATCGTGGTGTTGAAATGTGCCTCATCGGCTGATAGCCTCGTCGATGTGGGGCCACTACTAAGTCTTTAACCCCATAGCCACCATCGCCATGGGGTACATGCCAGACATGCTCTCCATTTCAAGCAATTGTGGGGTCAGCTCACTAACCCGCAGCTATTGAGTCGTGCAGACGACCTTCCACATGGCCAAAAAGCGAGCAACACAAGCCGTCAGGAGCAACCACAGCTTGCCATGACAGGCAATGACGGTGGATATCCAGGAGGACGGCAACCTCGTCGTCTTCTTCACCTTCATCATCTTGCACAACCATAATGACAGCGGTTGGTCGAGAGATATGCTGTTTGGTCCCATCTGTGACAAGGTACGTCACACAGCACAAGAGCGCAATAGGAAGCGTTGGCTTCCACGCAACTACGGACGGTTGCTCTGTGCGTTAGAGCAAAGTGGTTGCTCGAGCCCTCCACAGTGAGGGCAAGAAGTTTGCAAATGCAGAAGTGATGTATTGCTCCCTTAGAGGAGAGCGCCAAACGGCGCAGGAGATTCTAACTGCTCTAGCGACCCTTTAAAAATATTCAGACCTGATTGGCCATTAATAGGCATCTCAGCTCTGATTGGCTGATAACATCCAGGCGGGGACGCCGTATTGCAAACGACACATCTTTAGTTGCAGACAATGCAACTCTTGACATCTTGTGTCACCAATTGTGGTGTTCTGCAACAAATGTAAAGAACACCTGTGATCACATGCGTGATCAACCCCAAATGTGTAACATTCGTTACACGCTCCCCCACTCAGCGTGCGAACACACCATTTTGTGTGAGCCGAAACAGAAGTAACCACAAACTTCAGGGGTCACGCGACGGGGATCTTAAGCCACCAACTGTGGCAGTCGTGCAAACGCGGTTGGCGAGGTCCGAAACAAATGACCGTGAAGAAGCCGACCAAGAAGAGCGCGTCGCGCGACGCACGGACATCAGAGGATGTCCCGGCATCACAGAATGCCACGCCTAGTGCGCCTGCACCCACCGCGGGTGCGAAGCCCGCTGGCACCCAAGTTGCCACTGCGGGTCAAGATGGGACGGATGATGTCCCCGACGCGCCACGAGCCACTGCTCGTGGCAAAGGCAGCGAACCTGGTGTCGCCAAAGGGACGGCGGCCGGGAAGCTGAGTGTTCCCGCTGGAACCAAGCGTACCGCCAAAGGCAAGAAATCGGCCATGGCGTTGGCCTTGTTCGGCTCCGACGATGAGTCGAGCGACGAGTCTGACGGGAACGCCAGCCCGGCGGTCAAAACTTCATCGCTATTCGCGGGAACAGTGGCGCAAAGAGCGCCTCAAGCAAAAGGGCATGAGAAAGCCCGAACGGACGCAGCGAGTCAAACGACTCCGCACTCCGTATGTTCTCCTTGAGAACGAAACCATGGCTCAATATGAGCAAGCGTTCCACACGTGGGAACGGCTGCGCGAAATGCAGCCCAACAGTGACAAGCTTGTCCCACGATCGCGTATGTTCCAATACGCCGACGCGCGCGCTCGAGCGTACGTCGACGTGTACCTCCTGCAGCGCGCGCTCGAGGAGGACTCCGCCTCCACGAGGACTATTGCCTGTGAGCGCCAGCTCGTGCCGCGAGAAAGCGACGAAGGACGTCCGGCACATCCGCGCGAAGCTGGCTCTCAGGCTCCCACGTACTCTCGCCCGGCGAAAAACCTTTCCACTTCACGAGGAAATGGCGATGCGGGGCCCGTCCTCTCTGACCGAGCAGTCGGTCAACCACCCAGCGCCGCTCCTGTGCGCTGTCAAGGAGGGATGGAGGGCCGAGAAGTATCCCTCGTGTCGGGCTCCCGACCGCGAGTGCCCACGGCGGTGGGGCGAGGCCGTGGCCGCGACGGTGGGCCGCTTTCGTCGTCGGACGACAACGCTGTTGGACGAGCGCACTCCTCTCAATTCTCGTCTTCAGAAGGTCGAGGAGTGGACCTTTGATGAGAGGGCGAGGGGTGCCTGCGCATTCTGCACGATGACGTGTATCGGCGAATCTTTCGCCTCGAGACCGATCTCAAACGTTTCCAAGTGCGCAGCATGCGCAACGCGGACACTGCAGCCTCGAGCACAGGCCGACAGACCAGCTCCATGTCGGGACGACGCGACAACGCGTCTGCAAGGACATTCGCCTTGCCAGGCTTGTATTCAATGCTGAAGTTGTATCGAGCAAAGAACGCAAGCCATCTTGCCATCCTCTGCTGTGCTGCGCACTCCGTTTCCGCCCCCATCAGTGGGAGCTTGTCGATCACATGATCGAATCACGCTGCAAGCGTCAAACGGACGCTTCCTCTCCCGAGTAGCTTCATCTGAAGCGAGGGACGAGAAAACTTCGCCCGTTTTCCAATCAATGCAAGGTTGATGCTTGCGCAGCCACTCAATCCCTAGGATCAAATCATATCGGTCATCCATGCTGATGAACACGAACCGCTCCGTGCAGTCAAAATTACTGAACGGCACACGGAGATCTGCGATCACCTCATGTGATCTCTCCACCGTGCCCGTCGCGAGCCGGACGGCCACGGTCTTCCCGGACCGTTTCACTGCATCCCACACGTGGGGATACTCCTGCAGCGTCTCTGCTCTGCAGAAGTTGTCTGACGCGCCGGAGTCGATTAACGCACGGAGTGTGCGACTGA
>NSDO01000084.1:44689-61336 GCA_002286825.1 Lagenidium giganteum | reverse complement strand
CTCCCTTAGAGGAGAGCGCCAAACGGCGCAGGAGATTCTAACTGCTTTAGCGACCCTTTAAAAATATTCAGACCTGATTGGCTCTGATTGGCTGATAACATCCAGGCGGGGACGCCGTATTGCAAACGACACATCTTTAGTTGCAGACAATGCAACTCTTGACATCTTGTGTGTTCAGCAACAGATATCAAGAGCCCAATTGTGGTGTTCTGCAACAAATGTAAAGAACACCTGTGATCACATGCGTGATCAACCCCAAATGTGTACACCATCGATATATCCCATGCACCCGATAAGTGGACCTCCAATTTCTTCGGTTGTGGTGCTGTACATCCCTGCACGTGTATTGATCAAGCTCCGGTCAAGGTTGATTTTTGCCGCAAACGTTGCGTAAATCGGGCTGATGGTGTGATTGAATATTCTGCTAAGTGTGGCGCCTGCCGATGTCTCTTTCTGACGCTGACACGCTGACCAGCGAGAGGGCTCGGTCAGACGACGACATACAATTGCGAGAGCTTCAAATGCAGGCCCATTGTCGCGTTCACTTGTGATCACTCGAGTTGGTAGTTGAAGCAGAGCTGCCAAGATGCGTGGCTGTGAGATTGGAAAACGAAATAGGTGTCGAGCTCCACGCGGCTCAGCGACACCAAGCGCGGAGACGGTCTAGGCACACGCAGTAGGTTATGCTGAGTTATCAGCGCGAGAATGGCGACCCACCGCTTGGAATGCCCTCTGCTCAGCACGAAGGCGAGCATGAGCAACGTCTTGCGGTCATTTTGTGAAGAACAGAGCATGTCTATGACGTCGCCCACCCTTCTCAAAGTAAACTGAACTGGCTTGTGTGGCGAATGAGCTCTGTCACACAGCCGAAGTGGTTTGGGGTTCGCCCTCAAATTCTGAACGGGAACCTTGTTGGCAATTTAGTTCTAGTGTAAACGTTTTCCGCTTCTGTTCCATTGCATCACGGTAGTTGCCACCCACGGGGTCGTACATGAAGACTTTTATGGGTGTTGGTCCTGCCAGCTTGACGACATGAAGCAACCAATGCGCGTTTTCGATATTGATGGGAATGACCACGAACTCAACATCATAAAGGGATGGTGGTAGCTTGAGCTCGACGGTTGTGTCAATGATCAGCGAATCTACAAAACAGACTCGGTGTTTCGTCGAACATACGTGACCTAGGACCATTGAAATGACAGAATCATTGAGTCACGCATCACGACATACAAACCCAACGATGTTTTCGAGAGTGCAGCTTGTTCCGTCGCTAACGCCAGGTAACCGGCTTCCCAGAGACAGCGTTTCCATCGCTACACAGACTTGCTTTGCTGCATTAGGTAGGGCCACGTCTCCCTGGCACAGCACTATCGTGTCATAACGAGCTAGAGCCTTAGCCAGTCGATGTCTCGTAGGGCCGCTCGAATTCTCTTCTGGCGATCGTAGAATGTTTCCATTTGAGCTAGGCATTTCCTAACATGACAGCAGCAACAACACATAACCATGAGAATCATGAGTAACACAAGTGCAACATGAGCAACGCATGAGCAGCACATGCGCAACACGAGCAACATGAAAATACCACATTGCAACACAAAGCAACACTGCACTCATACCCGGTGAATCCATATAGCTCCTTAATCAGCTTTACCACGACGCTGCTGGTTTTTGCGCACCCTTCTTAACGGCTGGGAGAACGAGCGCGAACGCGATTTTCGCGTTCTTTTTTTATTAATTAATCGCATTAATTGCGCGAAAGTGCGAACGAGTATTCGTTTCGTAACCTCTTCACTTGAACAAGAGGGACCACAAAATTGTAGTCGTACTCAGACTCGATCACATTCGTCGCCATTGACATTGGGGCGCGCAACTTGAGGAAGTCATCGTCGAAGAAACATGGGTACTTCTCGACGTCTCGTAGTAACGTTGCAAAGTTTGCGGTAAACTTGGTCAGATCATTGAAGTCAGCTAGTGTCACCGGGCAATCACCTCCAAACTGACAATGGCTACGCGATGAAAGTACATGGAATTGCGTTTGTTTTGACGCTCGCGCATGTTTCGTGTAGCCGCGGAAGCGGCAATGTCATCTTTTGGATTTGGCGATCGTTCGTGCTTGGAATGGTTTCGGTAAAGGCAACCGTGGCACATGATTTTGAAATCTTGTGAGATTGAGCGGTATCGATTGCATTATCACATCGGCCACCAGTGGTGCTCCACACGTCGTCATGAGTTGTAACCATTGCATCAACAGGTTTGAATCTGTCATCGCAAACGATAGAATCTTCGAAATCTTCGAAATGTTCATCATCGATTGAATCATCGTCACTTGTTGCATCTGACATTGTTGCACCCGCTGCTGCAGCACACAAAACACCATGTCAGTTTCTCGAAGTGAAGTACTTGGCCGATTGACTTACGGGCATCAAGCAAGCACGGGTCCCACGCCCGACGCCACTTTTGAAGCAGCTGACTCAAGTCTTGATACGCATCATAGAACTTGGACGATGGTAGTCGAGTCTACAGGTCAATTCACGGCTGCATTTTTCCCTTGACAACGTTGTATTTCTCGCAGCTGGACAACACGGGTCGACGGCACGTCTCCCCAGTCTTCAAGTGAGTTCAAAACATCAACTCGGTATTGCCTTGAGCTGTCTTCTGTGAACATAATCCAAAAGGCTGGCTCTATGATAGCAGGCAGAGTGTCGGAACGCTAACACAGCACCATACAAAACCGTCATGAACCTCAATATCTACCTCACCTTTCAGTGGTCCATCGGCGGGCATAGGCGCCGTCGTAGCAAAACAGTTAAACGATGCGGATCGCGACGGGAAAAGATCCCATTTCAGTATAATCTTGGATGCACAGAAACGGCTGAGTCGAACGAAAATCGGTCGCAAGAACGCTGGCGTTGACGACGTTACCAAAATAGAAACCGAGATTGTTGGTGTCGTGTGTCCAATCAAGCACAACACAGTCACCCCGCTCTTCGAATGCACGTTTTTGCGCGGCGCGCTGGATAACAATGCCGCAGGTCATTCCCCATCTAAACTCCTACAATTGAATAAGAACACTTCGAGGCGTGACACCTCCAATTTGTGACAACAACGATAGCGACCCTCACGAACATTGCCACGTTCAAGGTTGGCGTGGTCGGTGCAGCCCTCAACGGGACGCGTCCGTCGCACTGCTCTTGCGCAGCCTGTGACGTCTCTGCGCGGACGCCGTGCGTGTTGGCTTGCTATGGAGTGTTGTCGCGGATGTTGCGCGTGGTGAAGCCATACAATCGCTGCTGTGGGGTGTCGCCGCGGGTGTTGTGGCGTGTTGTGGCTGCTGTACGGTGCTGTGGCCATGTGTGAGCGGTGGCCTCGGGTGTTGTTGTGAGCTGCGGCTGCTGTGCAATGTTGTTGCGCGTGTTGCCGCGTGGTGAAGCGATACTGGCGCTGCTGTAGGGTGTCGCCGCGGGTGTTGCGGCGTGTTGTGGCTGCTGTAATGTTGCTGCGCGCTTTCTTCTGTGCATCATGGTAAACCACCACTCGGTTGACATTGAAACACAAGCAAGCACTCACCGCCTTCAGCACATCCAGGCAGTCGACCATAGCGCGCAAGAAATGGACAGTCTCGCCGAACGCTGTCACTTCCTCCTCCGCGAGCTCTTGGACGACCTGGGGGTCGCGCGGGATCACAATAATGGCTTGGTCAAGGGCCCTGCCAGTCGCGGTAGCGCTCGCTTCAGCTACTTCCGTTGCTTTGTCCATTGCCGTCCAGACCTTCTCTACCTCAGGAAACGTTCGTCGCACCACCTCGACCGAGTTCTGAACAACACCAGCTGTTTCCAGCACGGCGTGACTCACAGCATCGACGGCGTCTTCAGTGTCGACGGGAGTCGGGTTGCGCTCCGGCGCCTCGCCCGGAGGTGCAACCAGGATCTGGCGACGTGCATTGCGGTGTCGGCGCAGCGGCGGAGTGTTGGGAGGGTTCGTCCTGTGAGCGAAGCGGCGCGGGCGTGGTGAGGCTGGAGGGCTGTCGGCTTCGCGCTTCATGGCGAATTGCGTTGTGCGCAAGTCCTGCGTTGGTGTGGCGTGGCAGGGCGCGTGTCCATAATTTTTTGCAGGAAAAATCGAACGTGTTTCTTCAACAGATTTACAGTCCTCGACACTGACGAGCGCACTTTTGCCTGTAGCTCGGGACTGGCTTGCTCAAATTTCATGCGGAAAACACGACGTCAATCCTCTGCTTGTGATGAATCCCACATCACGAAGGCGCAGCAACGAAACCTGCATTTGCTCTCATGGTGCCTCCAAACAGGAGAAGCGCCACCAACCATGGTTATTTGATCCAATCACAAGTCCCCATTTGTCCTGTAAGATGTCATCCCCCGTAATAAATGATAGCAAATCAATAACAGCCTCTGACGGCAAATCCGGGTTGCCAACCAACAAATCAGCCCTCGCGCCACTGGACGATGGAGAACAGCTCGCGCGACGAGCTGGACGCGATCATCACGTACGTCAGAAGCACCGGAGCCCGCGTTCTATCAGTGGAGGCGAAGCTCGACATCTTGTTAGTCTTTGCTCAGTTGCGTGCTGACAGAGTCAGCGATCCAGTCGGCAAAACTGCAGCGCGCCTCTGTCGGAGTGTCCGCACTGTTCGTTCGGTTTGGGATTCATTCAGCACGTCAGGTCCAGTGACCACAGCCGCATCTTCTCACGGCCACGGCGCACCTCGAACAAGTCTGCCTGACGATGAACAAACACTAGCATGTGTGCGCAAGTTTGTGCGCGATTGCTCAGCATCACGCACGCGGGTGGTCGCACGCTCAATCCTGGAGGACCTCTACCACCACGAAGTCATCTCACCAGCCACGAATAGCAGCAGGGAAGCCGCACAGCTTCGATCAATGCAGCGATATGTGATTCGACAYGGTTTTGCCCGAGGCCAGCGCCSGGGAAAGCTYTCCCTRAGTCCCAAAAATGATGAAATGCGCAACGAATATTTTCAGGCAATRGAACGTACTCGTCATTTACGAAAAATTTATCTGGATGAGAGCTACATCCATCACCACTACGCTCGTCACCAAGATACAATTTACGACCCGGGTGACAACACGAGGTGCCGCCAAAAGCATGAAGGCAGACGCTACCGCTTCATCGGCGCCATCGCGAGCTCGCTTGGAGCTGATCGTGCTCAATTTCTGGGTGATGTCTTTGAAGGTGGCGCACGGCAAACCAGCGACTATCACGGGATGTTTGATTCAGTATACTTTGCAAACTGGATGAGCAAGCTTCTTGGTGCGCTCAAGAAGCGCAATTGGGATAACCGCGTCATTGTGCTCGACAACGTGTCGTACCACAAAAGTCTTCCAGCGTCCGTTCCCAAAAGTGGCAACAAGAAAGAGGTTTTGTTGGACGCATGTAGTCGGTACGGTATTGAAACGGATGCCAGCATGACAAAAGTGATGGTGCGGACAAAGCTGTCAACGTACATCGCTGAGCACGTGAAGCCCGAAATCGTCCAAATGGCTAACGACAATCGGTAAACGGTTTGGCCAACGCTGCGTAGTTGGCCGCGTATCGATGCAAGTAGTTAGCCAGACCCAACCACTTACGCAGGCTCTTGGCATCTGCCGGCACGAGTCAGTCCGCCACTGCACGGACCTTCTCTGGATCGGCACGCACGCCGTCCTTTCCGACAAAGCATCCCAGCACTGGGATCTTGTCGGCGAAGAAGATGCACTTCTTCAAGTTGGCGTAAAACTTGTGCCGCCGCATCGTCGTCAAGACGAGTCGCAGATGATGCAAGTGCATCTCGACGGCAGATTTGCCGTCCATGGCCTTGCTGTGGACAAAGACGTCGTCGAAGTACGACGGAGCATAGGCTCGATGCTCACGCATCACACTAAGAACGAGGCGATTGAACGTCGCCGGTGCGTTCTTGAGCCCTTACACTAAGAACGAGGCGATTGAACGTCGCCGGTGCGTTCTTGAGCCCTTGTGGCATTACAAGCCACTCCCACAACATGCCGCTGGGGTGCTCACTGCTGTGAGCGGGATGTCCTTACGGCGCATCAGGATTTGATAAAATCCATCCATGAGATCCATGGAGCTGAAGACGGTGCTTCTCTGCATGCCGTCAATCAGCACATCCTTTCGAGGGATGGGTGTCTGCGCCGGAATGGTCGCATCGTTCAATTTGTTGAACGCGTGGACAATCCTCAACCCTCCAGTCGCCTTCCGCATACAGAAGGTCGGACTGCTGTGCGGCGACGTGCTCTCTCGCACGTGTCCTGCCGCCGCACGTTTCGCGAAGAAAGCGTCGATCGCTTCGACCTGTTCGCAAGGAAGTGGCCATTGTCGCGTGACGCAGTATTTGGAGCCCGGCTCCAAGTCGATCTCATGAGAGATCCCCCTGTCTGGTGGCCGTTCTTGGGGTACTTCCGTTGGGAAGACATCCGCAAACTCCACCAGGAGCGGATAAGCAGGATTATCCTTGAGAGCACTCCAATCTTGCTCTCGTAAACGCCGTTGCTTGTCTGTTTCAAGCACTCCCTCATCCGCGTTCGATGAGTTAAGCTCCTGGAGCGCTTCGGCCTCGAAGGCGGTGGGCCCTAAGATCTCCATGATCTTATCCGCCTTCAACTCTGCGAGGAAGAGCTCGTAGCTCTGCTCCTCGAGGTCGAGCACATTCGACCCATCGCTCAACGTGATGTGGGCAGCATCGCTCATCGGCGACACACCGTCGCCGGATCCCTGTGCGATCCGTTCATCGCTTGCGCGCAAGGCGCCGCCCCTAGTGCACATAGCACAATACTGTGGCAGCACACAGCTGCCCTTTCCGTTCTTAGACTGTCGATCGCGTTGTCGATTGCACTTCGTGGTGCTTTTCACCTCAGTCCATTGTGGCACACAGCATTCTCGTGACACACAGTCACCAACCTTCGCGATCTCCTGATCGCCCGCCGACACATTGGTGTCGGGCTCCAAGCCGCGATTCTCTGGCTGGCTTGGGCCCTTGGCGGCGAGCTCCCGGACGCTCGACTCATCGAGCAAGCCACTCTTGTTCGGGTCACTTTGTGCATTAGCAGGCGTCCCTGCTGCACACTGTTCAACTCGCAACGGGTCACACAGACTCCGTTGCCCGCCCACATCAGTGGGAGCTTGTCGATCACATGATCGAATCATACTGCAAGCGTCAAACCGACGCTTCCTCTCCCGAGTAGCTTCGTCTGAAGAGAGGGACGAGAAAACTTCACCCGTTTTCCAATCAACGCAAGGTTGATGCTTGCGCAGCCACTTGATCCCTAGGATCAAATCATATCGGTCATCCACGCGGATGACCACGAACCGCTCCGTGCAGTCAAAATCACTGAACTGCACACGGAGATCTGCGATCACCTCAGGTGATCTCTCCACCGTGCCCGTCGCGAGCCGGACGGCCACGGTCTTCCCTGACCGTGTCGTTGCATCCCACACGTGGGGATACTCCTGCAGCGTCTCTGCTCTGCAGAAGTTGTCTGACGCGCCGGAGTCGATTAACGCACGGAGTGTGCGACTGANTGCATCCCACACGTGGGGATACTCCTGCAGCGTCTCTGCTCTGCAGAAGTTGTCTGACGCGCCGGAGTCGATTAACGCACGGAGTGTGCGACTGACTCCCATCACCTTGGTCTCATAGACCAACAACTCGGAACGTGATGGTAGGCGCGCGCCCGCCATTGCCATCACTGGGACTGCACTGCCCATATGAACCTCGTGTTCATCGTGGCAGCGAGCCACATCCTCAGTAGGGCGTCCYGCCCCTACTGAGGTTTCACGTTTCCCGCCGGTGGCAAGTCAAACTTGACTGCCTTCTTGGCGGGACCGCCAAACTTGGGGCTTGACCCCTTCCTGTCGAACTTCTTTGACTTGTCGCGCTTCGGTTGGCGACAATCACTAGCGATGTGACTCAAGCGGTCACAATGGTAGCAACGCACATTGCTTCGACCTGCGCGGTCGGCCCCGTTGAGGTCCATTGGTGTCGCGCCRTCACCAGGAATGGGCACATTYCCGTTCGCACTCCTGTGCGAATATTCCTCTGAAAAGGCGATACGAATCGCCTCATCGAGAGTGCTCGGAATCTTTCGGAACAGTTGGAGGCGCGCCGGGCTCTGGCGCAGACCCTCCACGAAGATGGTCACCATCATGGACTCTGGCAGTGAGTCCGCGGTGTTAGCCACCCTGAGATACTGGATCTCTTGCACGAACTCATGAAGGGTTCTCTTGCCTTGCTTGCATGCAAGAAATCGTGCGTGGACACGCACCATCCTGTCAGGGTGGCGGGAACGCATCACGCACTTGCGTGCAGAATGACGACCAGTCCGGGAATGCATCAGCATTCACAATGAGCTTGGAATAGCACCAAGCTCTCGCTCGCTCAACAAGGTGGCTGATGGCAAACGCAACCATCAATCGTTGATCCTCGATCAACTGCGCGGTGGCACAGTGCGTGCTGCCAGGAACCAATGTTCCAGGTTCTCGAACGCCTTRCYGSAGTACTTCGRAACCACCAACKTGACCGCAYGTCGTCGGTCCGTYTGCTGCCGTGGTACAGGCTGAGCTGCGAGCGCAGCGGTCACAGCAACCTGAACGCGTTGCGAGACGCTAGTCTCAGCTGCTTCCACGTGCAGCTTCGCCTCTTGCTCCAGGCGGATCCGTTCCGCCGCGAGRCGATCTCGCTCCCGCTGGAGCTCCGCCTGCGCTGCTTCATGCAGGCGATCCCTGGCCTCGTTGAGGCTCTGTTGTGCAGCGGCTACTTCTTGATGCAACCACTGTTGCATGGCCGTAGCTTCACTCTGCAGCCGCTCTCGAGCTTCTTCGAAGCTCCGCTGCGCTTGTGATGAGTCTTCGCTCATCTTNCTGTTGCATGGCCGTAGCTTCACTCTGCAGCCGCTCTCGAGCTTCTTCGAAGCTCCGCTGCGCTTGTGATGAGTCTTCGCTCATCTTCGCTCGAGCTTCCTCGAAGCTCTGTCGCGCAGCAGATGCGTACATCTGCTCCATGGCGACGAATGCCGCAATGCGACGGCCGTGGGTGCCGGGATTTGCATTCAGCAAATCCACCGAGGTGTGGGAATGACTACAAGTGCTACCAAGTGTGACAAGGCACGTCACACAGCACAAGTGCGCAATAGGAAGCGTTGACTTCCACGCAACCACGGGCGGTTGCTCTGTGCGTTAGAGCAAAGTGGTTGCTCCAGCCCTCCGCAGTGAGGGCAAGAAGTTTGCAAAGGATTGCAAATGTAGAAGTGATGTATTACTCCCTTAGAGGAGAGCACCAAAGGGCGCAGGAGTTTCCTAACTGCTCTAGCGACCCTTAAAAAATGCAGACATCTCAGCTCTGATTGGCTGATAATATCAAGGCGGCCCTTTGGGACGCCGTATTGCAAACGACACATCTTTAATTGCAAACAATGCAATTCTTGACATCTTGTGTGTTCATAAACAAATGTCAATAACCCAATTGTGGTGTTCGACAACAAATGTAAAGAACACATTTGATAACATGTGTGATCAACCCAAATGTGTAACATCCGTTACAGAAAGAGACTGGGCGGCTCTCACTGGAGGTGTGCAGGTGTTGGGCAACGGATACGTGGTGAAACCGAGTGCGATGTTGTCATTCCTCCATTGCACTAATGCCGGGGACTACTCCCAAGAGGAGACAGGTTCCGGCTCGACCCGATCTTGCGATCACAAAGTCTCAGGGTCAAACCTTGGCGGTGACTGGGTTGTACCTTCCTTAGCCCGTGTTTGCGCACGGACAGCTGAATGTTGCCGTTTCGCGCGTATCCGTCGCATCGGGGCTCAAGATTCTCTCCATAGATCGAGTCGGCAACAAGAAGACTTCCAAGGACGAATCAGAGGGCGTTGGACGGCGGCCGTGGCTGCTGTCGATGACGGGCGAGCACCCCGTGATCGTCCTGAGCACGCCGGAGGCATTCGACGACGTGCTGCAGAAGCAGTCCGACATCTTCGAGAAGGGCCCCTTGAAGACAGAGCTCATGCGCGACTTCTTTGGCGACGGTATCGTATCAGTGGATGGCGAGCTGTGGCGCCTGCAGCGCAAGCGCACCACGCATTCGCTGTCGGTGTTCCCATTCATGGCCGAGGTTGTGGAAGGTTAAACGCGCAAGTTCTGCGCCGTGGCGGACGCGCTGGTGGCACAGCAGCGCTCGGCCAGTCTCAACAAGTTGCTCAACTAGACACCCGACATCTTTAGTCATAGAGTGCGCGCCAATGGTTTTCGAAAATCTAGGTATAATGGTAGTAAATGCTCCGCCAGCGTGGCGACATACTTTGAGGCAGTCATACGTCCATCTAGAAACTTTAACGTCGCTTTGCGACCGCCGCAAAATCCACCCCAGATCATGACCGATCCGGCACCAGTGTGACGTCGGACGGAAACCGGTTGCTCCGGGCGGGTATCAATCAACCCAACGCTTGTAGCCATCCGGCTCATCCATATTCCATTTCTTCTCGTCGCTAAAGAGTACTTGCGCCCGCCAGAAGTCGCTCAAATCATAATTTTCGGACGCCCACGCTAAACGCGCCTTGATGTGACGATTTAGCAGCATAGGTCCACGGCGCACTTTCATAAATTTCAACCACGGCACCTCTTTTTGTGTCGCTGGCCTGTGCGCACACTTGCAACGCACAATGGACCTTGGGAGCTCCGCCAGCTCCAGTTGAAACCATGTGCACGATTTGCCGCCCTGCTCTGCTGCTGATCTTTTTCGCTCTCCCTCGTCGGGATAGGCGTGCAGGCTTGTTGGCTTCGTTTACCAGTTTATGGACGCTGCTCACGGCCCTGGCCACCGCCCTGGCGATGTCTGTGAGCGTCCGCTTCATCGTTAGGAGCCTAAAAATGCCCGAATTCTTCACTTGCGTTAGTTTGGACGCCCTGCCCATGCTTTGGGAGCTCAGATTGATTGTGGAGTACGCCTTTCGGCGAGCGCAGACAATGGGCGGTATAACTAACCATAATAGAACGTTCGGCAGCCGCCAATCGCAAATACTACCACTTGCCGTTTATCTTCGCTGTAGACAAGACAGGTATGGATCCTACCCTGTTATGCATGGCGGCTAGTGACGTGCCAGTGCCCTCGCTGGAAGTACAGGAGCTGATGTACTTGGAGGCGTGTCTGCGCGAGGTATGCGACTCAACGGCATGGCCCTCAACTCCCGCCAGGCAATGAAGGACACAATGCTTAGCGACATGACGTTGGTGCCACGAGGCACTACGGTGTATCTGGCCACGTACACCATGCAGCACAGCAAGGCTGTGTGGGGCCCTGACGCCGATGAGTTCAAGCCCGAGCGCTRGATTGATACAGAGAACAACAAACTGCGCAACGTGCYTCCGTGCCASTTCAWGCCATTCTTCGCCGGTCCACGCATCTGCCCAGGCTGTAAGTTTGCGATGATAGCGATAAAGATGATTCTGGCCGTGCTCGTCAGTCGCTATGACTTGAACACAATCGAGAACGCGCACGAGTTGCATTACAACGTCACGTTCACCTTCCCTGTCAAGGGACCGCTTGAAGTGCAGCCTGCGCACGCTGCGTAACCAAAGTGGACTTTACGATCGCGTAGTAGACAGTAAGATGGGGAAGGGAAGGCAACCAAGCTATTGGCCTGTAGACTGTTTCGGGGAAAATTCTAATTAATGTCTGTTCCCCACAGGAAAATCCTACATGTATCCATGACAAAACATCTTCAAACCGACAAATTTTTTATTGGTACACAGTTATCTAGTTATCTGCTGACTGACGAATATGCTGCACGAACTCGCTAACCAAATGCGGGATCGCATCAACACCAGCACACACCCGACACGCTTGACAGGTCTGGCATGTGCGAGCCATGGCCACAATATCGTTGATGAACGCAGCCAAAATCTGCATTCGCTTGGTCTTGCCTGCTGCGAGTTTGCCCGCGATGTTCGGTTGTGTCTTGCTGAAGAGGAGGTAGTTGAAGATGTCGTCGCAGTAGCGGCAACGCAGGATACCGTGTTCCTGGACTTTGTGCCACATGGCTTTGCGCAGTGCGGAGAAGTCGGAGAAACAACGGAGCGCGACACGATCGGCCTTGCCTTCGTAGTGCCGCGATTCGCTGTTCGTTGGGATCCGCGTGATGTGGTGCTCAAAGATTACGTTCATCTTGTAATACACAACGCCGTCGTGATCTTCGTATTCCTCGATGTGGTCAGTGTCAATGAGGAACGACAACGAGCGCGTGCGCTTTGTGAAACGTTCTGGTACGAGCTCAACCATGGACAATGGCGCCAATGTGTTGGTGTCAAAAGCTGCAAGCGACATCTTGATGAGCGGACAAGGTTTGTTGTCCTTCGCTGAGAAGGTAGATTTGGAAATGGGTGGAGGTGTCATCATCAGCCTCGACGGTAGAAGCTCGCAACGCATTATTTCTGCTTGGGAATTTCGCACGAAGCATCACTRCAGACAATTTCCAGCCTCCCCGCGCCATTAACGCAGAGGAGTCGGAGATTCTTGCGTGCGCCTCTTGTGTCTGTGCATGAAAATCTAACTAAATCGCATCGGGCACAAAAAGTCGGCGCAAAATGTTTGGAAAAATTTGCGTCGACCACTGTTCCACCAAAGTGAGCACCCAAATGGCGTTTGCCCACGAATCATCGCATGACGGCTGTCGTCATGAAAAAGAGTCTCAATGGAAGTAGAATGCTTTTCTTGACGTTGACTGTGGCCCGCAGAATCGCAAGATGTATGGGAATAAGATGCTCACCCCAATGAATTCTAATAACAGCAACTCCTTCGCATCCATCTCCGTGCATGTAAATGAAGATGGGAGGAGGACTGCGAAGGAGCAGTGTCGCATCGAGGACATAATTATTGATCTCCGCTCGAGCTTGCTGGACCAAGCGCCTGACCGCTCACCCCTCCTACTGTCGAAGCGTAAGCGCACTTGCATTGATTGACTGATCAAGGCATTTCCGCGGCGCATGGCAATAATTGCCGCAATCGCTCGCCACCCCCGGTGTTCTGTGATGATAGTGTTGCTCCGAAGTGCTGTGAGTTGACAGCACAGCCCTCGCACGTTGAGGGCTAAACATGACGTTGACTACTGCATTTGATCAAGACAACACAGGTCGGTGATGAAAATTGCGCCGCTTGGGGTCTGTTGGCAGATAGCTGACGCATATGGCACCCCCTCGTCACCTTCAGCGCTTTGTTTGTGGTCTCTTTGTTCTCAGTCGTCGCTGCTGCTTCATGATCGTGGTGCGTCAGTTGAGTGCCAGCGCTGTGCACAGTGCATGCTCGGTCGGTCGCAGCAGTTCTGTGATCCCTGTCATGGTTGATATCTGTTGGCTGGAAAGGGCTCGCTCTGCGACATGTGTGGGCATTTTTCCAGTGCTTGTTGTGTCCTTTGGTGTTTGGATGGCAACCACCGATGAACACGGCTGACAAAGAGGATGCAGAGATGGAGACAACTCGCATGGTGGCTGCAGCAAACAACACCAGTCCCAGACGGTGAATGCACGCGCGGAAGTGTCTGATCGTACGCCCAAGTGATCACGGCCGCATCAAGTGCCAGTTCTGCGACAATCTGATGACCTTGGTCATGTCGAACGGAGCGCAACCGCGCCTTTTCCTCAAGCTCCTAATGCCAGGCACCGACCATCGGAAGACAGTCTTGGCCAGCTTCGTCAACCAGTTCGTCAAATTACCCATCGGTGAGGAGCAATCACTGCCTTGTCACGGGTTCGAGGCGATTCCAATCCTCGTTCACGACTTCATTCGATGTGAGGAGCAGTACGAGCCCAAGACCACATCTAGACCCTGGCCCGGATAGAACGTTCACGCATCCTATTATTTACGAGCCGGCTTACTAGAACTTATTTAAGGCGAAATCGTTCATTCCACTTGAGTGGTGTGCAGTGTGTTTGATAAACTCGGATGGTTGTGCCGGAAAATCAAAAAAAAATGGTCGGAACAAGAAAGGCGTTGAACACATCTGCCTTCGAAAAAACCGTTTACATGTATTGACTGTGATTAATGTCATTTATCAACGTGTTGAAAACACAATGGAATGAGGGCAGATGCCACCACCACGTTCCTCAAAGATCGCACTCTCAGAAAGACAGAGAGATCCTCTGTGAGCAAGCATTTCTCCACTCGTGTGCTGTCCATGTGCGACATACACACCCCACACTCCCGTCCTACGGGCAACGAACATCATCGTCGAGACATAGAAAAATATATCCAATTCCCACACTTCTGTTCACTATAATCATTGGCTGATTGGATAATATTTCGTGACGATGTCGGACAAGGGTCGGCATTCCGGTGGACATCGTTGTGTGCGCATGACCGAGATCTCAACAATTTCCGTACTGGCGGCGCGTGCCCTGGAGAAGCAAGAGATGGCCAGTGAACAACGATGGGTCTGAAGCGACGGTTGCGCGCCAACAATTAAGGCAAAGTGGCACCGCAGCTGCTGCTGCTGCCGTGCTGCCCTTCCGTGCCGATGTGAAGCAAGCCGTCGCCGTGGTCCTTCATCCTCATTTCGCATTAAGCTGCGAGCCACAGAAGCACGTTTACAGCCTTGCCGGTGGTTCAGATCGCAGAATGTCATGTGTTGCCAACGACGTCGAGCAACTGCCACACGCAATGCGAGTGCCGTTGCTTCGACCAGTGCAACTGTTTCCACAAAACGAATCCAAGACGTCCAAGTACGTCGAGCTGCTGCGCAGCAATCACAGTATCGTCATCGAGCAATCCTTTCGCCATCCGAGCAGTCKGGAGACGCAGTTCGTTGTCGATGTCGAGTTCAAGGCTCCTACCAATCGATTGCCGACCAAGCGCTGCTACAGCGCGTTGTCCTCGTCATCACCTGGCCACGGACTTCAGCTGATTRAAACATTCGAAGACTTCGCTGCCCTGCGCTATCKTGTGTGGGTCCTCGCACARCGCACGTACGCCGATGGAACCTGWGCGTGCTGCAACGCGATTGTCGACTTCGTCAKCTCCAGCTGGGAGCAACCCCGCCTGCTGGTCAAGTATGCCACGGGAGAAGTCACCAAACGCAAGCTGCTGGCGTCATTTCTGCGTCACTTCGTGCAGCTTACGCTGGGTCACAACTCGCAGTTGAACTTGCGCAGGGGTCGCCGACGAACCTCCTCGACATGCGGCAACTACGACGCCATTGTGGCGTTGGTTGGCCAGTTCTTCCTGGAAGAGATTCAACGATAGATGTGCTATAGATTGCAGACACCATTTGGCCGCTCAATGGCCGCTTATTCCTAATTTGTAAACACTAGCTAATCCGAATCCTAAACCTTCATTTGAGTATGAGAGCGCGCCCAATGTGTGAGACTGCATGATCCCTCGCAAAGGCCCTGATCCGGCCCAAATAGAGCCAATAGTTTTTGTTCTCTGAGTGCTGTCCAACACCGACGCCGTTTAGAAACGACGCAAGTATCGAACCTTGTCATCACCCACATACGTAAATCTCAATTGGCTATCACGATGCCAACTCTCTCCCACGAGCAATTTCCGGWGTCGACTCAAGTCTACGGCAACTTGCCGCYGGYCAAGCTCGCTATCGCAAAGTCSGARTCAAAGCACAACGCTTTCTCCGACACGAAGTCGACAAACYACAAGGCGGATGCAGATACGGCTCTCGCCGTTGTTGTTGAACGCCTTCGCTTGATTGATTTCGTGCAAGTGCGACACAAACGCAGTGTCGACACCAATGACACGCGCTATGTCGTCGACGTRTACCGGCAGAACAATCAAGTCAGGGAACCAACAACGGCAAAAACGTTGACCTTGAGCACGCAAGACGTGCGCCAACARTTGCTTCGCGAGCGTGAACCTGATTACGAAACGCAGGCGCACGAATTTGCTGCCGTTTTAGCACTTCGCGATGCACTTCGCGATGGATCTACAGCCTGCAGCGGCTGCACGGTGTGCACTCAGCTGCAGGCGCACATCACAAGAGGCTTGAACCAGCCCAACGCGCTCCATCGGATGCTACCATGTTGACAATGCACGCGCGTGGCAGCTGGAAGCTGCATCAGCTGCGCTGTCCAGCAGCTGTGATCGCACGACGACAGATGATAGATGCCAACCACAAGTGGTGGATCTCATCCAACTCTACACTGAAGTTGATGTTGTATTCAAGGTGAAGTTGACACAGGCTCAACTTCAAGATGCACGCAGGCTTAGACTAGGAGACGAACTAAGGCCCTGCTTATATATCTCACTTTCCATTTTGCCTTCYAACGACCAAGTCCTTCGAACAGGTTATGAGCCCAAGCTCACGCGTGCAGAAGAATTAGTCGCTGTTGGAAAGTCCAGACAAGGCAACATGAAGAAACCAGAAGATCTGTTGGGAACCGAAAACTACTTCCACTGGTCATTCAACATGCGAATGACATTGGCAAGGAAATGTCTTCTCGAGCACATCGAGGTGGTGAAACCAGAAAATGAGAGGACTTTTGAATGGAGAACAAACGACATGAAGGCGTTTGCGATAATCGCGCAAGGGATCGAGATTGAGCATCAGTCGAAGATAAGAAATGCACATTCGGCCCTTGAAGCGTGGCAGACTCTGCGTGAGTACTACAATCGCTCG
>NSDO01000084.1:16075-31231 GCA_002286825.1 Lagenidium giganteum | reverse complement strand
AAAACATGCAGAGAAACATGTAACCACCAGGAACCAGCCTCACCTAACTTAGACTGTTCCCGCCGACCCGGATCCAACTGGATTCAATCGGCCGGTACCACACCCATTCGCCCAACAACTCCCGCACCCTGCTGGGACCACTCGCATCGTGATGACATACTCGCACACCGTGCTACTCGCACTCTTCTTGACAGCTGGAGCCGGCTGGATCCAGTGCTGCACACGGCGGGATCCAGTGCTGCACACGGCTGGATCCAGTGTGGGAGTCTCACACCTCATGCACTCATGCTCGCGCATCAGCGTTGCGTCTGCTGGTGATCTGCACCTGACGACCACGCCGACGCAGGACACCAAGTCCCTCGCTTCGCCACCGCAGTGGCCACGCTTACCAGCACCTACCCGACGCACCGACACCGCTCGTGCACAGGAAGATGTTAGCCACGAGCAGCCCTGTGCTTCCACCTTGCAGCAACCGCACAGATGTCAATGCGATGCACTGTTCTTCATCCACGTAGCACTCGAGAACCCTTCCACAGCAACCCTGACATGTACACCTCGCCAACGACGATGGAGTCAGCTCCAACTGTTGTAGCTGGTGATGCGACGGCACTGGATCCGTCTACTTCGTTCCTCATCTCCACCCAACACTTGGTCCCAAGCCGATTGGCAGCAGTGAACCTTGGCTGTTTGGTCCATACTCGGGAACATGGAAGGCGTCAGAGCTCTCCATGCTCTCCGCAGTTGGATCCACTTGATTAGCCGTCAACCTTGGAATATCAGACTGTTCTTGAGCATCCTCTCGATCTTGGATCCACACACGCATCAAATCGTGTCAGGACATTCTTCTGTCGTTACCAGCGCCATGTCGCATGCCTCCCGGTGCTTCCCACTTGTGGGATCCGCTCGAGCCGAGCCTGGATTCTCTCACTCGTTGGCTCGGGTCTCCGAGCCGCACCCGACCCGGATCCTCCCGTTGGACCGACCTATGGGACCGGATTCTGGGACCCGCCGCGGTTCTGGTCCCACCTGACACGTGTGGCGACTGGTCGCAAGCTTTCCAGCGCCGCTCCACCACATTTCTTAGTAGGATATAAGAACCCAACAATATTTTCAGTTCAGGTTTTACCGTCCGCCACGCACGTCTTACGTCAGCCACTCGTGCGGACAAGGAAGCGAGGCGGTAGCCTCGCTCAAGCAACACGCTTCCTCGAGTTGCACACAGTGTAAGCTGTGGTAACGGGATTGATAGTCCCGTTACACATGAGCTCGCCGGAGGCATCCGATGATCACCACTAGGCCCGGGAAATCCTTCGTGCGCATTACACAGTGATCAACCACCAGAAACATGCCTGGCGGCGGTCACAATTCGGGCATGAACAAAACGAACACCAGGAGGCTGCCCGTCAGCGCCTCAGGCACCGCACGGGGCTGGTGGACACACCTGTCACACCGACACCGGGAAACGCGTTGAGAAGCTAGCACTACGACCCAAACCGGGCGATTAACATCCGATCCTGACACCACGAACACCATTCATTGCCAAGATCGCGTTTAGAGAACGGACGGATGGCGTCATCGAGTTCTTCTCTGACACTGGCGACGCAGTGGAGCCAGATGAAGCTGCGGAGATCGAGATTGACGACACGACAAGAGCAGCAATGAGCGCCGCGGTGGGCGTGGGCAACATCGATGGTCCATTCATGCACCAAATGGAAGACAGCACCAACATGTGCGCAGCAAGCCCCCGGACGTCAGAGACGGCTACAGGATCGCCGGAAGATGCAGACACACCTCTTGAGACAGTGGCGGGAACAAGCGCCAATGCACCCGCCACTCAGCGTACACTGCGGCGATACGAGAGGGTGACGACCGTGGACGAGCTCTTCGCACGCGTCCTCGAGGAGAGCGCCACCGCGGGCGGCGATGATGCAGCCGGTAGCCGACCATATAGCGGCCACGAATGGAGACTGGGATGTGCAAACGGTGCCTCCAAATGGAGGACGCTGCTCGCACTGCTTGGACGAGTGGGTTGCGGAGCTAGGGGGCATAATTGTTGACGTACCCCCGAATGGCGCCTGCTTCTACTACGCACTACATGTCCTGAAGACGCACAAACGAACAGGCCAGAACTGCGCCAGAGGCTAACACTCGACATACGACGCCTCCGTCTATCGAAAGCGCTGCTGTTCCACCTAGAGGACTTGGTCACCTCTGGCGCTGTGGAGATCTCCGCCATGCACACCACACACCTCGGACCAGCGTTCAATCACAAGGCGATGGGGGATCGGCTCACTGCGGTCGTCGAGTTCCGTCGGAAACATTCGGATCATAGAGCGAACCACGCATTCAGCCAACAACACTAGGCGGAAACAAAGAACCATGGCTTCGACGCTCTACTAGGATCTTACAGATCCTAGTTACCGATCGGCCGCGACCACGTGCACGTCGCTCCAAGCGTTCGCAGAGGATGGACTTCTTCCAACGGCGGCATGGGCCGGCAACATCGGACATCACCCTTTGGCAAGAAACCCGCACAACGACCGCTAACATGGCGCGCCTCAACAAAGCTTAGGCGACTAACCATGGGCTTGCCTGGCCACCACCTACACCACTATCGTATTTGACGAGACCGATGGACGAGCTGGCGGAGTGAGCATTCTCGTCATTATCAGGAATGTAGTTAGCAGCCTGGCAGCATCAAGCCTGTAGCAGCCTGGCTGAAGCCATCCTGCAGAACAGAGGGAACCCGATCGGAAGCAGAGTGTCAACCAGATGCATTTGCTCGCTGCATTTTTACGTTACCTCGATAGTAGGCATTTTACATGAGCGCACAAGTGCGCTCTGATAAGCTCTCACTTTCAATTCAACCAAGCATTTCACAAGCATCAAGCAAGCAACAGCACAAGCACGGCACAAGACTACCACCTCCTTCTAAGTCAGCTGAGAAGAATGGTCTTGCATAGCCAAAGGGCCGGATCTGCAAGCCCCACTGGTGCCTTACTTAGCTCTTCCGATGCTCGGGGTTGCAGTGGTCTGCTTCTGCTTGCCTGACAACAGCGCGGGGAACATGTTGGGCGTCGAGCGTCGAGCTGGTCCGCGTATCGAGTGCAAAATTTGCCATCGCGTCTGCTGCTGTGTTGTACGCTCTTCTTTGGTGTTGCATCTTGATCGTTGTGTATCTGCGAAGTAGCGTGAGGATTCTCCGATATGCCTTGGGCCACGCGGCACGTTGTAGATGGGTAATGAGGAGTTTGCTATCACCGTATATGGTAACCGGACATGGCGCATGCGGAAGCGCCGCCTGGGGGCCATGGGCGAGAACTTGATATTCTGCCATATTATTCGTGCCAGGGTCGGGGTTGTAGGCGTATCCTGCCTTCAAGAGCGTCCACATCGAGCCAGCGGCGATAGTAAAGCCAGCGCGTCGGTCCACTGATGCCTCGACAGGCCCCATCAAAATCAATGATAATCCCACCCCTCGGGCTGAAAGGTGCAATTCCTTCTGTCGATTCAACCGATTGTGGTGTGGTTATCATTACACGCGCAATGATGTGGACCAGCGGGTCTGGTGTGACCTGCAGCAGACCGTGGATATTGCTTTCGAGTCGGTAAGCGAGAATCGCGGGATGGAGGCTGGTCGTGTGCCGAGCATTCCACATGTGTCGCATGAGTGAGAAGGCATCCAGTTGCCATAAGAGGTGGCGCGCCGGACGGATTCTTGATCCTCTGTAGTCGGAGGCGTCGCTCGGCACGTGCCACCACTGCGTTAGAACGGAAAGCTTCAAAGCAATCACCGAGCTCAGTAGCGCTTCGTCAGTTGGACAATCGACATAGAACGCCCAGCGTTGGCGGAGAATGGCGAAGCATTTGCGCGTGTATGGACTGCAGCCAGTGATGTAGGTTAGCAGTGTGCAGTTCGTTGGGGCAGTGAGGGCAGCCAACACCATTGAGTGATTGAAACCGCCAAGCTGGAGGCGGCACCAGAGAAATGCATCAGAGGTTGTGGACGTGGCATACGCGGCTACTCTCGTCCATTCGAATATCGCGCAGTGCTTGGGCTACTGGTCTGTGTACGTCGTACGCGGGGAGGTCGAGGGCGATTGCGTCGTGGAGCAGCACCACCTTGATTGCGGCTGGAGACACGCGTCCTTTGGTGTTGCGACCAAAGGGCCAGCGTTGTTGCATCCCGACCGGGGACGGGTGTTCGAGAGCAAGAAAGGGGTAGGATGCCAGCACGGCTGCGATAAAGAGTTGCGGCTTCCGCGTTGGTCAGAGGGTAGCTGAGGTGTCGTGGTCGGCACCGCACCGCGCCTTGGACAGGATGGAACGTGACCACGTCAGCAAACGTGGAGACGCCCACGATCGGGAGCAGCGGACCCACGTCAGTGATGATCAAGTTCGAGGACGTAAGAGACTGGTGGATCAGCCGCTCCAGGTTGAGCGTGCCGTGCTCTTCCTCTTGGAAGCGCCATAGCCACTCCATTAGTGATGTATTGTGATATCGACGTCTAACATACCACTGTCCCAGCGCATAGTAGCGTTTTCATGTTGGCGCAGTCGGTGGAGTAGTGCCCAACTGAGCTCTCGCTCCATCCATGGCGTGCAGCAGACCAATTGAAGGGTACGCCGTGCGGCGCGCTCGAAGGTTCGCTGATGAGTGTATCTGGCCGGTGTACGTGATATTGGAACTTGCTTAGCGTTGGCGCTTCTTTCGTGGTCGTGCAAGGTGTCCGTGGTAGCCATGGCCGCGAGCTCGGTCGCAATATGTGGAATACGCAGGCCGTGAGGGTGGTGCTGCTTGTGTTGCGTGACCCAGCCTCGATGTCGCCGTCTGAGGTCGAAACGTCCGGTCCAAATAAATTTGGTGATCATGTCCACGGTTGGTCGGTTGGGCCAGCGGTGGCGAGCAACGAAAAGGATTTTGGGTATCGCGATGGCTGCGACCAGTTGGATTCGCTGCAGAGGGCCGGTGGCTTTGTGAGTAGCCAACGCCATCCGCGTGACCAATTGCTGGCGTGTGAAATCCCAAACAGCATCGTTTGAGATGCTCCTTCCGATCTGGGCGCTGAGAAAGCGGATAAGTCCCCCTTCTGTCGCGGCGCGGCATGGTATTGCTGTTGACGGAGCCTCGTCGTGTAGTCGGATTAGAGCCGTTTTCGTCGGATTGACTCGTAGGCCGGAGACATCCCCATATTCGTCGAGAATGTGGTTTGCGCGGTCCAACGCCTTGTGGGTGCGTGGAAACAGCGTTGTGTCATCAGCGACTGAGGGAACTTCTGTCGTGTTGTTGTTCACAAGGACGCCGCAGTATTCAGTGTCTTGACGGAGATGTTGATGGAGTGGCTCTACCGCAAGGACAAAAAGGAGAGGCGCCAGAGGGCAACCCTGCTTGACGCCGTTGCTGACTAGTATCGTCGGTGCGATGGTCCCGGAGTGGGCATTCGAATAAACCCCAGATCTGACATTGCACACGTGCGATCGTGGAACGAGCAAGCATGGCGGGCTCACTTCATCCCCATTCACCTCGAACACCATGGCCAACGGTACATCGTCGTCAAAGTCTACGCACCACCTGACTTGGAGGCAATAGTGCTAATTGGAGGTGACTTCAACTTGACCCTCAGGGACACCGACAGGTCCCACAGCAGCAATCTGCTACACTCCAGCAAGGGCCTCGTCAACATGATTTAGCGCAACCAGCTAACGGACAGTGTGATGGACATAACCACGGACCTTGGCATGCGTCAATCAGACGCAGACCACAGCGACAACATCTACTTCTACACCACGCCGGCAGGACAACTGCGGTCGTCGCGATTGGATCAATGGTATGTGCCCGTGCTCCAGCGGGCCCACGTAGGCAGCGTCATGGCGGTGGACGAAGAGCAACCGAGCGATCACCTTGGCGTCGTCCTGCAGATTGCGGCCTCAAAACACCCACGACCTTGTAAGCGGAGGCCCCAGCTGCGGGCACGCAACACAGACACACACGCGCGAGGGCGTACCGACGGGTGAGACGCTGAATCCTGACTGCACCCAGCGAGGACGAGGTGCCGTCGGATCCAGTTGACGCACCCTTCGAAACTTGCACACCGAGAAACTCCTCGCACGCGCTATTTCCGCCGCAAGGCAGCCTATGATGACTACGGCTGGTCCCAAAGACAACGCGGCGGCACGGATCAGCACGATCGCTGCTCCATCGCATGAAGCAGCACTCCTCAGTGGAATCATCATGGAAATTTCGTTGTTGTTGCTGTTGTTGGTCTATTACATGCGTCCGAGAGGATAACGTATCTAGCCTATAATGCATATACTACGTGGGCTGAAGGTGGGCGCGTATGTCGCCGAGACGTCGGCGGTGTGAGGTGCCGCGCATGTGATGCTTATCCTCCGGAGGACCTGGGGGGGGGGGCTGGTCGCTTCCGGGAGACGGGCGGTTGCTCCTCAGGCACGGGGTGTGAGTGACCCGAGGGTTGGGCCTGGAGCATGTGGCGTGTTTCCGGAAGCGCTGCGACCGTCGCTGCCTGAACTGGGAACCGTCGGAGGGTGCGCGCAAGGAGTGACTTGTGCGTAACTGTGGTGTATAGGTGAGAGCGCCGGGCTTGGAGGCTCTGGATGAGGATGGCTTGCATGAGGCCGGCAGAGTGGGCTCGTGTGATGTCGTCGCCCCAATGGCGGCGTCAGTTGTGAGGCAATGTGACGAGGACTTAATCGTCTTGGAAATTTCGGAGGACGAGGTACGCCGGGCGCTCCGCAAATGTGGGCGCGGGAAAGCGACTTAGCCCGACAGCATTGGCAACGATTGGTTTTGTGATCTGTAGGAGGTGATGGTACCCATGTACCGCGCCTGTGTCAAATATGGGCGGTTACCACAGTCATTCGGGCGGGCGCACATATTCTGCCTCCCAACGAAAGCGTCCCCAACACGGGCCTCGACTTCCGGTCGGTCGCCTTGCTCAACGGTGACTACAAAAATTCTCACTCGGATCTTCGCCACCAGGGTACGCAGCACATTGCCTCACCTGCTGCATGAATGGCAAACCGGTTTTGGGCTAGGCAGGATCATCCACGACACGATACAGGCGCTAGCGTGTGCTCAACAACACACCCAAGGACAACCAACACATCGACCGCGACGGTTTTATTTTCGGACTTCGGGAAAGCGTACGATACGCTCAATCGAGACTATCTATAGCATACCCTCCGGTGGCACGGATTCCCGGGACCCTTCGTCGACCTTGTGACAACCATGCATACCAACACCACGGCCATGGTTTTTGTCAACGGATACGACGGCCCTATCGCTCGAGTTCGCAGCGGCATACGACAGGGATGCCCCTGGGCACCCCTACTGTTCGTGCGCGCTCTGGCGCCTGCCTATCAATGCATAGAGATGTCATGTCTACTGTGCTCACTGGTGTCTCACTGCCGCAACCTGGATGCCCTGATCATGAGCTCCGAATAGCTGATATGCTGACGACACTGCCTTGTACCTTGGCGATGCGGACCTCATTGTGTCAGCGCCCCGGATGCTACCTCGGCATCCAAGTGGGCCAAAAGGTGCAGCCACGCTTAGAATTGTCACGAATGCTGGACCAGCTAAAAGCGAGACTACACCACGGAAGGACCAAGACATCCAATGTCCTACAACGTGCGACCCTTGCCAGGGCGATAGCGGCGCTAAAATCACGCCCGACACATTTGGCCCACCGCACAAACTGTACGACGACTCCAACGGTTCATCACTCGCTTCGTGTGGACGGCGCGGCTCGCGGAACAGGATGGATATTGGGGGTGGCTCAGCCAATCGGAGGCGCAGTAGGACAAAACCAAGGGCGGACTCGGTTTTCCAGACTTGCGTGCGCAATGGGAAGGCACGGCTATTGCCCACCTCACCAGAGCCATCATGTGGCCTCAGGCGGAACGCGCGCTGGCTTCCCGCCTCCACCCAGCGGTAAATCCACCTAAACGACGGTGTTGCCAACTTCGGCGATGGCAGCCTACAATAGAGAAGGCAGCTAGCGAAGCGATCTCAGCCATCAATCGGCAACCCAGGAGTGGCGAGGAAAGCGCAGAGTACGCTCGGGTCGACAGGCCGCTGCGCTCAGAATCGTGGATGGGAATATAACATATACAGCACGCGTGTTCGACGCGGGCTACCGCACTACGGGAGCTAAGACAGCAATACCATGCCCTACTCGGCGCGCTAATGGGGTGATGCTCGTGGCTGAAGACGGACAATTGTTGACATGGCAAGACATTAATCTCATAGCCTCCAAAACCGGCACCACCGACAACATAGTGAGCTGGTCCTGGCGGGGACACAATCACGTCAATTGGGTTCCCGAACGGGCATGAATTGCCACGAACCCCGCGGCGGCGACCCAGTTCGTACGCATACTGCTCTGCAATTATCCGCAAGTGCTACTGAGACCCATGGAACGGGACCGCCTCACGTTTGTGACCGTTGATGAATGCTCATCCAGCGTTCCCCAGACCATTCTTCATCTTACCAACACCAATGGGGTGATCGCCGTCCGATGTCGACACGGGCGTGCGGCGCATTCGACACTTTGGAGACCTCAAACCGCTTGCCCAGAAATGGATTGTCCCCGCGTCCGAAGCACCGCTCATCCGGACATATGTGAAATTCGCCAACCATTTCAATAGAGAGCGCTCCAATCGACCACCTACAAGGCGGCGAAGTACGCACTCGCACAAATGCCCCAAGGACACGTGGGACAACGGCGGCAGGAACGAGTGGCATCTGCCGCCCACGCGAGCCCGAAAATTGTCGCGTCCTTTGAGACGCTCGGATGCATCAGCACTCTGGAACGACGGATAGCGGAAAGCCGTTATGGGGGCGCCTCAAGGCAGCAGCTATGCCTCGATGGAACACCACAAATGATGCCAACGCATGCGGCAACCCTACGTGTGACGGCAGCTTCGACAATCCATACCACATCATCTGGCAATGTCCCGATGCACAATACCTCTGGTCGCTCCTGTTCCTACGATGGCATCTGATGGCTGGGTGGGCTGACATCACGTAATACTAAAAGGAACCCACGTGCCCTTCGTCCATATGATGGGCAAAAAATTAGCCTGCGTTTGCAGCCGTGTGCAACCCGACGCGTCTGTGTGTGAGCCATGTGGCGAACGAGGACGGGGTGCAGCTGAAGGCTGGCTGTGGCACCGAAGGCACTGTTGTCGCTATGCAGCTGCTGATCCATTTCAAAATACCAATAACGTATGTTGCGAACGCCTAATGCTACAGAGCATCAAATTTCCAGGTTTAAGGGGTCGGCTTCAAGGACCCTAACGATGACACATGGGGGAGTGCTGAGAAGCTCCATGCTGATGGCTTCAAGGATGCCTGTGACCATGTGGATCGGCACATCGCCTGGATCGGTGAAGAGCATGAGAAGGGCGAAGTGACTGACCTTGCGGCCTTTCGCATGCTCGATCCGGTGAGTGTGAAGATGTGTGTGCCTTTCTGTGACTTGCTAATGGCTTGCTGTCGCCGAAACCGGCCATATTCACGGCCAATGACGAAAGAACCTGCGCTGTGGAGAGCCTCCAAGCGGCGGCACGGCTGTTAGGGTTCCCCGGCTACCTCGACAATGATGACGTTGCCGCCTTCGTGACAGCCAGGCGCCAATCGACAGAAGGTTTTGACTGGCAGGGCGTCACCAAGCTGATTGCTTACGCGAACAAGCGGTTCAGCGGGAAGAGGAACAGGGGTCTGTCCATCTCACGGAACCAGATCTCTGGGCTGTGTGCAGGCAGACTCCCCTTCGACCTGCCAGCCGGCGTGTATCTCTGCGGTGTCGCAATGAGGGCGTCGCATCACCTGTTTGTGATTGTGGTCGACAGCGACGGTTCAGGCCAGCTGCATGACTCAAGCGAGGAGTTCGTGCAGGACTACGCCAGTGATCCCATGGAGTGGGTGATCAGGTGGAACTTCGTGCGTCGATGCGCGTTCGCCATATGAGCGGCTACACTCTATGCAGCGCAGGCAGCTGTAGAGTTATGCCTAAATACATGTAGTTGTTTGTCTTCATACTCTTCTTTCCTTTCAGATTGTCTTTTGCCTGGCTTTGCGTGCACTGTGGCCGTGCACGTCTCAAGCCACGGTGATTGATTAAACTTTTTCGAGCGGTCAACGTTAAAATCACAAGCTGTGTTTGTACCAAACGGTGCCATAACACACACTCACCTTGGTCAACTGAAACACACACCACGGTCAACTGAAGCACACACGAAAAGTGTATATTGGTGGATCAATATCGTCAGTGGCCTACGGAATTCTGCGCCGTCCATGGCTGTCAGGCAAAGTGACTAGCCAACACGACGAGCCTCGCGCCTGCGCGTTGTGCGGCAGCAAGGGGCGTGGTATTTTTCAAGCTCTAAAAGGTCCACGCCATACGCGGCGGAGTCATTCGCTCGAGCCTATGAATCAGACGCCAACACCGCTCCTCGCTTTGCTCAGATCTACGTTTATGACACGGACTACCAGCTACAACGTCGTGGTCAGCTTTTTCGGGATCTGGACCAGACAGTTTTCGGCATTCTCCAGGAAATGATGAGCTCGCTGAATCCGTTTGTCGCCCAATTCGAGCGCAACTTAATTGAGCGACTCAGCAGTGCTTCAACCCAAGATTTCCAGCTGCGCGTTGGGAAGGGAAGACCCAGCGACCACCGCTACCAAGCGCCAATAGGATCGGAGGTCGCTGTACTATTACCAAATGATGAAGAACAAGCAACCGCAGCTTCCCTACGAGACATTGTACTGATCAAACGAGGCTCAGGCGTCCAGCGCTTTGTGCTGCTGTTCCCCCGCGGAGATGAAGGCTGGAGTGTGAGAGTAAAAGAAGCGACCGGTGCCACCGTCAATGAGTTCTATCGGTATCACTTGATGGTGCGCAGCAATGAGGACGTGCTTTGGCTCGGTGGAAGGCTGACTAAAACGTATATGGTCGATGCGTACGCAAAGATCGAGGGAGCAAGATTGAGATGGGTCAGAGACAACCAAGCGCATGTCCGGGCTCACCTCTATTAAGGATCGATGGAACACGCCGTCGAATCTGAACCAGCTCCCAGCGGTCGCAAGATTATGCTGCCACTTTCGTTTACGGGAGGGCCACGGCACCTGCAGAAGCTTTACCAGAACGCGATGGCTATTGTACGGAAACTCGGAAAGCCAGCCCTATTCATTACGATGACATGCAACCCAAACTGGCCCGAAATTCAAGCGGCATTGCTTCCCGGTCAGCGAGCCCAAGATAGACCAGGTCGGTGCGCGGGAGTGTTCCGTTTGAAGCTTAAGAGGGTTATGGAAGTCATGATTGAGAAGAAGATCTTGGGGCATGTGAAGGCACGCGTTGCAGTCGTCGAATTTAAAAAGCGTGGGCTTCCGCATGCTCATACGCTTTGGATTCTCGATAATCACAACAAGCCTCGCGACGTTGCAGACCTTAATGCTTTTGTGAACGCAGAGCTTCCAGACGAACAAGACGAACAGCTCTTTGACACCATCACATCATGCTTCACGGACCCTGCGGTGATCACAACCCAAATGCTCCATGCATGCGAGAAGGTGTATGCTCGAAGCGATACCCACGTCCTTTCGCCAACTCAACGACTGTCGGGTCTGATGGTTATCCAAACTATCGCCGAAGAGACAACGGCACCACTTTTGTGAAAGGGAACTTTGTCTTCGACAATTGATGGGTCGTACCGTACAATCCATTTCTATCCAAGATGTTCAACGACCACAGGAACGTTAAGATCTGCTCAGTCTGTGAAGTATCTGTACAAGTATGTCTACAAGGGCCATGACAGAGTGCAGGCAAACGTAGAAGGACACGACAACGACCGGAACTTGGATGAGACACGACGCTTTGTGGACGCTCGATATGTGTCTGCGTCTGAGACGTTTTGGCGGATAATGGACTTCAAACTCCAGTGGATGCAACTTTCAGTGATGCCGCTTTAAGGTCATCATTTTAAGACCTCCGAACGGTTGATGGACATCATTTTAAGACCTCCGAACTGTTGATGGAGAAGTTCCGGAGACATTCTTGGCAGCTGCCCGTGCTCGAAGACTGCTCCCGTCTGATGAAGAGTTTGACCAAGACCTACAGGGTGCCGTCATGTCTTCACATCCAAGACAAATACGCGAATTTTTCGCAACGATGTTGATGTTCTGCGAAGTGTCCGAGCCGCGAGTTCTGATCGGCAAGTTCGAGATGGCTTCGGCAAAAGACTATCTGGCATTGGAGACGCACACCTGGCTTGCACCATGTTGCGTCGGTCTCTTGACGCGATTTTGGTTGCCAACAACGCCAGCCTGGACGCCTCTGAGTTCCCTTCCAGCGATCGAAGATGGGATTGATGCTTCGCCACCAGCTCGAACTCCTTATGGAGGCGATCCATTGCAACGAGTCATCGTAGCAGAAGACTTGCGTGGGAAACTCAACGCCGAGCAAGAGCGTGTATATGATGCTGTTCTTGATGCTATTCTCCGCCGTGTTTCTTTCTGGACGGTCCAGGTTGCACAGGCAAGACATTCGTCTACAAGGCGCTCATCGCCGAACTTCGAGCGTCTCAGAAAGTGGTCGTGGCAACCGCGGCGAGCGGAATCGCTTCTCTCTTGCTCGAAGGAGGCCAAACTGCACATTCTGTGTTCAAGATTCCCATTCCCATCGACACCACCTCCACGTGCGCCATCGAAGTCGAATCAAAACATGCCAAGTACCTCGCCAGCGCAGATCTGATTATTATTGATGAAGCTCCTATGATGCATCGGCACGTTGTTGAAGCAATCGACCGCAGCTTGCGCGATATACTCCGCGTTCGAGATCCTAGCCTATTGCTGAAGCCCTTTGGCGGCAACGTGCTTCTGCTTGCTGGAGATTTCCGTCAAATGCTTGCAGTCATTCCTCGCGGCTCGCGGAGCCAGATTGTTGGAAGCGGCATTAATCGAAGTCAGCTGTGGGCTCACTTCAAGACATATCGCCTTCACACAAACATGCGGGTGTCCTCGGATGCGATGGGCTGGGCTGCTCGCCTTTTGGAGATCGGTGGAGGTATCGAAGGTGATGACGTGCTCATTCCAGACGAGATTGCTCGGGTTGAGTCTCTCAGCGCTATGATTTAGGCCGTGTACGGGGATCTTCAAGACGGACACTCGCCGATTATCTCATGCCATTCTTACTCCACTGAACAAGGATGTGAAAATCATCAACGATCAAGTTCTCGATCGCATGCCAGGGCAAGTGCAAACCTACCAAAGCATTGACTCTATTCCACCTGGTGAGGTCCAGAAACTTGAACTCCATCGACACAGCGACGCTACCGTTTTCTCACTTCGCCTAAAGATTGGCTGTGTTGTGATCCTTCTTCGCAATCTGGATGCGTCAAGAGGATTGTGCAACGGAACGCGACTCCGAGTGGTTCGATTCTTCCCCACGTTGCTTCAAGTAACCATCATCAGCCAAGGCGCATACAGTGGGTCGAGTCATTTCATTCCTCGCATAGCGTTAAATCCTTCGGACTCAAAGCTACCATTTTTGTTCAAGCGGCTGCCGTTCCCTGTCCGACTTGTTTTTGCAATGTCAATCAACAAAGCGCAAGGGCAGACCCTGGACAAAGTCGGTCTTTTCCTCCCTAGCAAGCTCTTCGCGCATGGCCACCGCTACGTTGCCCTGTCGCGGACGCGAACTGGATCCGAAGGAATCTACCTGTACACGCCCGATCCTCCCACCAGGACGCTCAATAACGTCGTGTTCCGTGAAGTTTTTCAGCGATTGCATGGACCCTTCGAACCAATATAATTGGATGCATTGAATGTACGCATTGCTTTTGGTTCAGTGCAAAGTGTCGAATGCTTCAAAGCAACGGGAAGTACACAAACGACGGTGTTGATGGATCGTGGACTACGATTGGGCGTGATCGCACGAGCTGACGTCTGCAGATGAGTGTAAGGGACAGCACTGGAGTGCTTGATGAAGTATGGGTATTGCCAATTCACGTGCAGATGATGATTTCACACCGTGATCGTGAATGGCGTAACAAGCTCCCAACGGAGTCGGTCGCCGCCAACGTTGGAGCGTCTTCGTTGCGTGCTGTGTTTCATAACAATGTCATTACCACCATCAGCGTTAATGGTGCCGACGCCATTTTAAGTGCACTGGATGGCGTCGTCACGAGGTTTGAGGCGAGCAACGCCGCAACGTTGCGACAAACGGTAGAAACGTGATCCACAGTGACGCGCAAGTAGGTGGTGCCAGCGTGAGCACGTTATGAGAACGGATGTGGTGAAGTAGGTCGCACAGAGCATGCGCCTGCAATTGGTGCCGCTCGCGCCAGTGCAAGCTCAGCCTGCAGCGATGGTCATCTGCGACGGCGAGACGCAGTCACAGAGCTTCCTCGTGCGCGGAGTGCCGTGTAACAGGTTGGACGGTTACACCTGGTAGCACTTGTAATCACTCAAGCGACGTCGCGATGACGGGTGGCGGTGCCACGGAAGGAATTGTCCGCGGGGAGTTCCCCTTTGTGCGCCCAGCTCAATAGAATGCCATCGTCAGGATGGAAGCCCTCAACGGGCGCTCGAGTGTGCTCGAGATGCTCCGGCGAGGGGCTCAAGAAACCGAAGCGCGGATCGCTCGGTTCGAGGAATATGAGACCTCACTCATCGGCCATCTGCAGAAGATACTGGCGAAGCCAGAGCGCCCTGTGGCGGCGACTACCACAGTCCCGACACCAGTGTCACAGCTCGAGATGAAGCMCGTCAAGGTTGACGTCACGCCGTTCAGTGGCGCCGAGAAGGAGAACTTGCTGTTCTGGACTCGGGAGGTCGAGCTCGCGCTTGATTGCGCATTGATCCGGAATGACCGGCAGAAGGTCATCTTCGCCATGTTGCGCATGGCTGGTCGCGCTCGCGACTGGGCTCTCACTTGTGAGACCACGCAGCCTGGCTGCTTCGCGACGTGGGACGCGCTGAAGGCAGCCATGTCGGCCATGTTCCTCCCGCCAAATGTGGCGTTTCGACAGCGTTCGAAATTCCTCGCGTGTCGCCAGGGCAAGCGCCCTCTGTATGAGTTCATACAAGAGCTGCGCCAGCTCCGTGCCGGAATGGCCGGTGAGCCCCTG
>NSDO01000084.1:0-10653 GCA_002286825.1 Lagenidium giganteum | reverse complement strand
AGCGTCGCGAAACGGAAGAACATCTCGCGCAGCTTCTTGTGCTGACCGACGGTCTTGGGCTGCTTGAGCCGGTCAACGTTGACAAGCTTGGTAGCKGCGACCCAGTCCCAGAAGCGCTGGGTGTACTGGTTGCGACCTTCGCGCGGCCCCAGRATATAGGGCACGCCGACCATGCGGCGCGGCGTGTTCTGCCGCTGACAAGTCTTGAACCAGTGCCAGTAGTCGACGATGTTCATGATCACCGGCGTGATCGCTGACTCCATAGTCATGTCGATGCCGACGCCGAAGTCGTACAGCGCGTTCGGATCGTCGTACCACTCGACTTCAGGGATCTCACCCTCCTCGCGCTCTCGTTCGCGTTCACGCGCCTCGACTTGTTCGACGTCATCGAGATCGATGTTCGTGTTGGTCACGGTGCCATATGGCGTGTGAGGGTGCGCGTGTTCGCTGGCTCGACTTGTCGAGGTTGTCGTCGTGGTCGRCTGAGGAGGCTCAGACACAGACGGTTGTGTTGGTCGCGGCCTCAACGGGATTGGAGGCGACCGCGGTTCCGAGGTCGGTGGTCGCATGAGAGCAAGCGACGGTGACAAGTTTGAGCTTGGTCGACGTGTCCAAGCGGTGGTCGCTGCAGTCGGAGGCGACGAGGCAAGGTCGAGGTGCGGTGGTGCACCTGACGCGGAAGCAGAAGCGTGGGCCGAGGTCGGCGTCGAAGGAAGACTTGCGGGCGGCGTCGCCATGTGTGCAGAGGTTGCGATGGCCGATGTGGCCGACGATGCGCGTGGGCGACGACCAGCCGTGGTGTCGCCAGATGGAGAAGTCGTCGTGGTCGACGAGCGCAATGGCGCGGAGCGAGTWGGCTCGCTGGTCGCAGAAGGAGAAGCAGGTGGCGCGGGCGCCGATGACGCGACAGTCGCGGTGCTCGGTGCTGCCGAGGAAGGAGGCGCTGGCGCTGGTGCTGGTGCTGGTGGTGCAGCCGCCACGGACGCAACGCTGCGCGTGGTCGAAGGAGTCGACGTGGCTGCGGTCACTGCCGCAGGCGCCGTGCGCGCTGCCGCAGCCGCGGTGCTTGGTGTCGCTGCGCGACGCGCGGTCGTCGTGCTGGGCGCGGATGCCGTCGTCGGCGCTGGCGTGTTGCGCCGCGCGCTCGCACGCGTGCTTGGCGTGCTGGAGCTGGAAGGCTTGCAACCCGGAGGCATGTTGTGAAGTGCGCACATGCCAGCGCGTTGTTCACGCTGCGACGCCTTCGCAAGATCGCCGCCGATCAATCAAGATGTGATGTGTGAGTCTCTCACTTGAGAGAAGTGTCCGGACACTAAGTAGTGTAGGGTACTTAAAACAAGGTTTGTCCWAGGCTGGGCCCAGTGGGCCTCAGTTTAGGTGGGGGGTGGTGTAACGGGGTAGCCCGTCACACAAGGTGTGCCACATGCGTGTGTGGGCACAGATGCATATTAGATACGGTAGTTTGTAGGAACTCATATCCATCGGATATCCGGTAGGTATCCGGATGGATATCGATTATCAGAGGTACCCCTTTGGGAACCTCCCATTCAATACACTTTGGTATTCTCCCTCAATACCTCCCATCGAGTGGGCGTGCGCGGCACGCACAGTCAAGTCAAGACAACCGAGCTTCCTCGTGCGCGGAGTGCCGTGTAACAGGTTGGACTGTTACAAGTATGGCAGCGATGGCGCTCGGCCCGCGTCATCATCAGAAGGTACACGGCAGATGGTGACGTATGGGAGGCAGCGAACAGGGCTGTACCCCGCCAAGTAAAGGGCCTGGCCTTCCGTTTGCAACACCGGAGTTAATCCTGTTCTTCGACTGAGGCAGCCGGGGGAACCCAGGGCCAGTTGGCAGTGAGGCAATCTTGGTCCACAGTGACCTGCTTCGGCGCACTGCTTACGTACTGTGGATCAGAACTGTCTATCACAAGGCACCTGTGACCAACAACGTCGGAGAATACATGGTATCTATGTATGGGACTCTCCCGGTTTGTCGATGACGCCATCCGCTATGTAGGAGGGAGGGAGAAACTAAGGTATTTTACGTCCAAAATAGACCTAATACCCCCTGTTGCGAAGCAACTCATGATTCCCCCCAGCAGAAATTTGACCGCTATGATGTCGGTCGGAGATATTGCGTACGACGCTCAGACCAATGACCAWTGTCATTTGCCAGATGGCGGCTAACCGCCGCATATAACCCAGTGTAGGGATGTGTCGACGCACTCGAGGTTCTTCTATCCATGGCCCAGTTATACAATTGTCAATTGCTGGCGTCACGTGAATATCCTTGGCGCCTACCACGATGAGGATGTCGTCGCCATCGAGATGCGCGCGCTAGAAAACAGTCCGTGTTCTGAGTCTAGGCTGAGTCGATCTTAATAGAGAGGGAATTCGTTGAGGGTGCGACCGCTCTAGGAGAGGAAACTGTACCGCGGCAAGTCGTAGGTCAAATGATTCAACTGTCGGAACCCCTCGCACGTTTTGGATCACATTATTCGTGAATCTGTAAAGCATGTTGCTGCTGAACTGCGCGAGACCGCGTCAACCTGGCACACGCTCGATAAAACGGTGGAGCACGTGGACGGGCGAGATGCGGCACCCTTTTCTTCCAACTGCTGGTATGTCCCCCACAAAGTTATCGTCGACCAGCATATTTCAGAGGAGCACTTGTCTCTGCGGGTGTTGCACCAAGCACGAGTTCTTACGTGCTGCTGAAGTGTCGGAAACGTTGTGATTGATGTTCTTGGGAGAAAAAAGTCGTTGTTGCTGTTGTCCTTGATATTTTTAAGGCGTTTAGGGTGATGATGATGATGAGACAAGTGTATTGATGTTGGGGTCCCCGAGGTCCATTACGTCTACTCTGTGTTTGCGTCGGTGTGTGCAAACCAATGGGTCATATCCAACCCACTGTGTTGGTAAACTTCTTCCCACTGGCTCATAGCCGCACCTGCTATTGACTAACGAGCGCGCATTCATGGCCACGTTGGTCGCAGCGTCCGCCATCTTGTTGTGTGAACGGCAATGATGCCGCCACGATCAAATGGTGACTTTGTTAGCAAGTCGTCTCGCGGGGAGGTAGTGCCGCCGCAAGTGCTCTGCTTGGGCGCCTTGTGCAGCAGCATCTACCTCACGATCATGTAGCTGTCACCAACCACATGGACATAGCGGATGGCGTACTTCCAAATTCGCCTCGTGGAGAGGAGGCGAACAGGCTTCCAGACGCCCCTTGGCTCCAAGCACAGTTGGAAGACTGTGCCCGCCTCCTGCATGGGAGGTGGTGCGAGCCCCATGGCGGGCATGCCCCCCGATCCCGGCGACACCGATGCGGTGGCGTCAAAGCCTACCTACGCGGAGATGGTCGCAGGAACCCAACCTGCGGCTGCTCGCCACCCACTGCTCGACACATCACGTGTGACACGGTTTCCAGATGGCAAACAGCGGCCCCACACGAATAAAGAGCTCGCCACGCTACAAGCGTGGATGAAGAATAAAGTGCCGAAAGCCGGTGTTCCTGCGTTCACGCTAGAAACAATGACATTGTGGGAACGGTGTCTTCTTGAAGACTACCGCCAGTCACAACTCGGGTTCAAGCTGTTTGCGCATGTTCCTCACAGGCTTCATCTCCCCAAAATGAAGGCGAAACGAGGCTGGGTTGTTGAACAAAGTAAAGGGCAAGGTTGAAGCGACCCAGGTCGCGGAGGACTTCCTCTGCGACCTCGAATGGGTCAAATGCAATCCGACGTCGCGGCTAGCTGAGTTCGGTTTTACCACTTCTGCGCAGCGTGACAGGTGGGCGAACAAAATGCTACCCATCCGTGGGGGTCACCTCAGGTTCACACGCTGCGATGACATCAAGAGCGGGAACGATATCGGCTGGAAGCTTCCAGCCAGGAAGCTACTCTACGAGATACACCTACTTGGTGCGGAACACATCGCGTCTACGAGCGTGGCTCAAATCATGGCCCAAGTTACGGCAACCCCAATTGCCAATATTACCTACCATGTGGCAACCGGAATTGCTAAGTACGCGCCGCCCCAATAGCGCGTACTTTTCGCAACAACCGATTGCCCGCCTGAACTAATCACCCTACGACACATGGATATAATCAACGGCTCGGCCAAGTACTCCATCTACGTGCACCATGTGCGGCGCACCAACTTGTACCCATGCTTCCGGTGTCTTGGAACTTACCACAAGACAGCTGACTGTCCCAACTCATCAGCTGATGCGGCAAAGATTCGCCACTTCAAGTCTGTCGAGGTTCAGCTCACCAAGCCACCACGATTGACGCGAGTGGAAACAGTGGAGGAGCAGACGGCGGCACTCATACAATGCCCCCACGCTCCGCACGGCACCAACACAAGAACGCGCCGGGCAGCAACCACGCACCAGCCCAACCCCACGAAAGAAAAATGCAGCAGACACCAAGTCGCCACCTGGTGAGGTGGCTTCTCAGCAGACACCAGCACCAACTTAGCACTCACCACGCGGACAGCTGCAAGACAAACAGGGCCCAGTGAGACGTCAGTCGCGGGGCAAGGGTACGACAACGGCCACGAACACGCCTCATCGGGAGCCTTCACCAGCGAGAAAGGCATTTCTCGCTCAGCGCCAAGCTAATAACGACACGATCCAACGGATCAAAAAGCGGAAAGCGGCTCGGAATCAACAATTCCAAGACCCAGCCAATCGATACGATGTCCTGGCGGAGGCCAGTGATTCGGATATGGAAGGATCTGCGCAAGGCGATGATGCCATGACCTACGACGAAGCCGCGTATGCTACACCGGAGGCATTTGACGACCAAGCTTGCATTCGTCTGCCGCCATGAATGGCCTTCCAAGACACAGGTCGACACCGTTCAACGATTTCTAAATATTTTCTTTTGGAACGGCATCTTTGACGTGGCAGATCGTTCTGGAGGCTGGCTCAATGCATCGCTCGCAAGCCGCTCCCCAAATGATGGTGGCATTGGACTGCCCAACTTCAAAGAACACCTCATGGCGCTGGCCGCAACGACGGTCTATCGCCAGGCCACCAAGCCGCCGTGTCTGCGATTGGATCATTCACGTGCTTTGGCTGCAGATTGCGTTATTCAACCTCATCGCGTCAGCGGATCGAAGCCGACGTACCTCCCCTCGTTATTCGAGACTGCGGTCTCACCGCGTGGCCAATGTAGAGCAGAGGCAGCTTCTCTGTTCCTGCCGCGTTGGCGGTGACGAGAACGGTGATGCGCTGCTAGGACTGTTTGCGCCCGGGGCGAGCAGCGGTTGACAGCGTGCGGGTCGGTAGCTTGGCCCACACTAGGCCCGTTTCGTCAGTGTTGAAGACGTCCTCAGGTCGGTACTGGTCCGTGACCATCAGCAGCGATTCCTGGCTCTTCTTGGCGGCGTCAGCATCCGCACTTGCCTCTTCGCCATGCAAGCGAAAGCTACGCATGTTGTGACGCCGCTTGAACTTCGAAATACATCCCGCGGACAGCTTGATGCGTCCACTTGCGCCCAGGGCACCCAGGATTTTCCTCGCCTTTGCGTAAATTATGCCCTCCTTCAATATAACACCGTTTGCCGCCTTCATACTGACCCACTGCCAGAGCTTAGACTCCAACTCTGGCACGGCGCACTTCCGCATGAGCTTTCGCGTTTTGCCATCCGTTGGGAGATTGCCCTGCAGCTGGTCTTTCATCCGCAGCACCCGGCTGATGGCGCTCTCAGATGGCTGAAACGCAAGGACGCACTCCTTCTTCACCCCCACACTAAGTTGCGCACGTGTCCAGTCAGGGTGATTGCCTTTCTTGGCCAACACCTGCTGTTTCTGTTGCAACGTGAGCGCCCCCATCGGTCGTGCGGTGGAGAAAGTGAAAATGGCGCCATGAGCAGCAGGCACGCACGTCGTCTGGACCACCAGAGGGTGATACCGGCGCCATGAGTAGCAGGCACGCACGCCGTCTGGGCCACCAGACGGAGACCGGAGGCAGCCCAAGCGCGCCAAAACGGTTGTGTGGGTGCGCTCGGTGAAGGACGGTGGCAGCGGGTGGCTGCGCGCGCTCGGAGCGCGTCGCGGGGAGCCGGCGTGATGGCGCTTTCGCGCCAAGCGGCCTGTGCTCGAGCACACGTTTGGCTGGTGGTGGCGACGCCGGCTCAGCTTGGCCTCAAGTGATTCCCCGTCAAATCGGCTGGAATCAGGCCCGACCGCTCTGGGAGGGGGAACTGTAGCATGTAGCATGTTCATATAAATAGAGGCAAGTGTCCGCTAAAGTTGGATGTCTCAGATCGCTTGGGCACCGGCACGGCTTCGATCGACAGGTCGGAAATATCGTCAACGCGAGTAATGCTGCCCTTGAGCACGCACAAGTGCGTCACCTGACTGGGAGCTCCCCCTGCCTGTGATTACGTGTACGCGACGCACGTCGGGCTAGACCAGCACGCTTCACTACAGAGTGCTCGATATCGACGCTGTCTTGGATTGTCCCGATAAGAGGACCTCGAAGATCCACGCGGCGGATTGAGTTACGGCATATGGGCGGCGCAGCGGATGGGGCGTTGGTCTCGGCCGAAATGCGCAGTAATCGTGTACATACTTGGTTGACCGATGTTGCTCAAGAATCGTCTATCGACAGCTTGGTCGCTGATCGCGACGGCGAGGCCGATCCAACAAACGCATCGGTGAAATCTGTGTTGTGGCGGAAGACAAGGGACTGAAGTATATTGAGGACGGATTATCTTACCTCCAATATCTTGTAGAAGTTAGCTACCGAACAGCGCCCTTCGTGTTGTGGCGGAAGCTGTCGGGGCTTGACGGGTGAATCGAATTATGAGCGACACCAAGATCATCGAAGGTCGTGCACAACGGCGACTGCTAGATCGTCGACCTCAATCACAAAAAAGCGTCTCATCCATCCAACCAACCAGTAGGGACTCGCGCTTTGTCCGCTATGGCAAATGGCAATGCACATATGGCACAAACGAATGGAAATGCACGTTGGTTGGCACCACCCTGTATGATGTTTGCGAACTGAGTCATCCGAAGAACAGGATGCGAAGCGATGAGAACTATCGTTCAGTATAAAGACTTTGTAATGCTGGAGGTTGCCAAGAGAAGTCATGACTTTCTTGAAGGAGCACTGCACCGACGTTGTCCGCACCTGCTATACCTCATGGACGGGCCACGCAGTAGCACGCCTGCCGCCTGCAAAAGGCATTCCAGCTCAAGAGCACGCAGATATGAAGCCAAATCGTGGTGCATATCACGATTATCACTTCAATAACAGAGGAAGCGTGTCTTGAACAACCTTTTTTCTCTCCAAACCTCTGCTGATTGTGTGTGTTGCTGGCAGCACGCTGCATATACGGCCAAGTCTGCTATGCACCGATATAGACCTGGAGCGAAGTAGGTTGGCAACACCGTGCAATGAAGAGGAAAGTGCATGCTGCGCGCATCAAAGCCGATCTGATCGAATGAGTTTTCATCGATCCAATGCTACAACAACACAACAAAATCGACATAACAGCGATATGATTGAAGCGCATCATCAACAGCAATAAACAATCGTGATCGACTAGTTGTTCGGGACTTTGTCAACAGCTATCTACAACAACCCAAGCTCTGGGATATAGGGTCGGCGAAGAAAGAATTCCACGAGCGCTGGTGCATGAAGGTATGCCTCACATGGCACCTTGTCATCCAGAACGGAATCACAGACGAGTTTGACGATTCTTGTGATGAACCGTGTGAGACAGCTCATGCGCATGGCACGTGTCGTCGCCAGTTTGAGTGCTGTCCCTGGTTGTCGAAGGTCGCGATCAATGAAATTTAGTAACTGCTGGCAGTATTGGCATCGAGAAGCACGCGTGTGCGTCTGGCATCGACTGATGAAGCGCAGGACGCGTCGTAACTCGCTGAAGTCCGAATATCGGTGCTCGACTTCATAGTCGCACTCGCTGGGCTCTTCGAAGTCACTACCATCGCGACTGCGAAGATAAACTTCGAGGACATAATGGAAGTGCCCGTCGCGCTTAATGCAACGATTGATCTGGATGGCTTGGATCCGTCGCAAGAAGCCAATGGTCTCGGATATGCGTAATTCGGAAAACGTGAAGATGCGGTCGAAGTCATCTGGTTCTTGCTCATCGGAGGTGGAAACGGAGATCGCTTCGATTGACGAAAAGCTGAAGCGCTTCAAAGCGGCCATGATCGTGCGGAGACAATTGGAAAGTGAGCAAGACGGCGGAACACATCGCGGCCACGTGGCTGCGTGGACCGAGCATCTCACGAAGGGTGTCCGTCAAGGGCGGATCGGAGCAGCACAAAGTGTCGAAGCAGCGTCTCCCAGACGCGAGTCCCGGTCCAGGGAGGACCCAGTTGTGATTAATGAAGCGATCCATCCACATACGTCGTACATGAAGCAGATCGAAGACCTGGTAAGCCAGCCCGCGAGAGTTGTGTATCCTTTTGATTTTTCAGCAAGCACGGGCTGTCTTGCCAACAAGAACAGGTCATTTCGACTCATAGGCTGCCTTCATTTCAACATTCCACCGTGCCCTGAGATGAGCGTGACGCTGGATTGACCAGGAGCCATCTTCCGAGTCAGAATGTGTGAAGTTGGTAATGCACAGACAACCAAACCAACAGCATCCGGTGACCGACCGACGTCTGCAAAGAAAGGATGGACGTGCAAGGCTTGCAAACACGTGTTGGACACGGCAAATCGTGGCTCCCACAAACGCAGAACAACCAGCAAGCCATCTATCTATCTCATGAGAGGATCCTGGCCACGACAGCGGCTGCGCGGTATCCATCGGCCCTCCCTCACTTCATTGTCCAATCGCCAATCTTCAACTCGACCACTTCGAGCCGGTTTCCTTCTTCACAACGACCAAGGGCGGACCAACCAACGCGCAATAATCATCGCATCTCTCCCACACGCCACACTCACGCGCTGGCATTTCACAGCCGTGGCTGTCGCACCATTCCGTTGAAAGGAGGGACCTAGTACTCTGGTCCGACACTGACACTGACCCTGTCGGCGCTTCAATCATACTCATGGTACACACACCCAACAGAGCTCCACGTCACACACCAACCTGATGGTGGTGGTCATCAACCACTTGCAGTTCACCATGAAAATCCGGCTCGAGTTATCTTGCAGCGTACATCAAAGCGGCAGTTGTGGTGCGGCAATAATTTGTGCCCAGAGCAACCATTAAGCTCCCAGTCACACTTCAGACGCGTCATGCAGTACCCTTCCACCGTACGACGCAATTGGCTCTGTTCGGAGCTGCGTGTGGAACATTTCATAACTCGCCTCTGATTGGTCCAATTGATGCAATGTAGGGCTCGGGTTAAATCCGATTTTGTGCTGACGTCGGTGCTTTTGAGAACAACCTGCAATTGTTGTTCTCGCTCATGCCGTCGCGGCGGCGTCCATGATGCTGTGCTTAGACGACCCAATTCTCCCCATCGCAGCCATCGCAACTCATTCCACACAGATGTGTGGGAGCACGCCATGCGTTCCCGAAGGTCCAAGTGGATTATTCGCAGTTTATGATGCTCCAAGGCATCTTTCGCTCACATTTTCGCCGCCGTGCGGCTGCGGTGGCCACAAGCGCTCGATCGCAATTCCCATCACGGTATTGAAAACAGCGTTGCGCTCACGCTATTTTATCTAGCAAATGGTGGTCACATACACCACTGTGCTTCCGTTTTCGGCGTCGCGAAGTCTAGCGCGGTCGTATACATCAACGAAGTTGTGCACGTGCTGTACAAAATGGCTAGTGACACTGTGCGTATACCCGTGCCGAACGAGCTGGATGCGGTCGCCGGGCTTGAAGCCATCGTAGGGTTCCCCAATGTACTTGGCGCCATTGATGGTGCACTAGTGCGGATAGCCAGGCCTCATGAGTACGAGGGCTGGTATTGCCGGAAGGTTTTTCCTGCACTTAATGTTCAAGCTGTGGTCGACCATGAAATGCGCTTTCGATCTGTGTCGATCCGTTGTGGATCAACGAATGATCAATCGGCATGGAATGTTGGGGGTGGCAACAGGATCATCGAGTGCTACAGCATTCGCTTGTGCATTCAATGTGAGTTAAATTTGCGATTCATGAATCAGTGCACAAGGTCGAAGGGTGAGGTCGCAATGTTGTGCGAAGTCTTGCGCCCAATGTGCATCGATGTACTAGTGCAAATGTGTGGGCTGCTGGTGATCTTCCTGGACCACGTGGTTGGGTATTGGGTCTGTCATTGGCTCCTCTAGCTCGTTGCTCATGCGATCGCTCTTTCTGTGGCTCGCGGTTCGTGCAGCTACTGGGTGTGTCGACCGTTGTGCCTGGTAGACCTTGGTTCGAGGCGTTGTCGGCTGAACGTGCTGCTGCTCGTGCTGCTCTTGTGCGTGCTGCTCGTGTTCGTTCGGCTGTTGTAACTATAAGGATACTTGAACGCGCTTGTCGTGGTGAAGGCAAAATGAAGAGTGATCGTATTGATGCAAATGTTATCCTGCTCTACTCATTAAGGCGTAGACGTTCTCGATCATTATAGATTGATTCTAGAACGAGAGAATGTTTGATGCAGGGTGTGCAGGAGTTGAACTGTCACGTGTTCACCATATGGCGGGTGCCTGGTGCACGAGATGTGTTTCTTACACTCCC
>NSDO01000941.1:0-10948 GCA_002286825.1 Lagenidium giganteum | reverse complement strand
ATGTCTTTGCCGGCCACGGTCCACTTTTTCTCGAGTGTCTGGTGGTTGTCGGCGGCGGCGTTCTTGACGTCGGCGATGTCTGTGGCTTTGATTTGAAGGTCTTGTCCGGCGACCGTTGTGGTGGAGGTGGAGAGGCAGATCGCCGCTGTGGCAACGATGGCTGGTGTGAGGAAGGTTTGCTTGCGGAAGAACATTGTTGTGATATGAAGAGCGTGAATGGTAGAATGAGAGCCGCAAGAAGTGCAAGATTGCCGAGGGCTGGAGGTTGCTGGGACAGGCCGTGCGTGGTGGGTGGTCAGAGAGAATGCGGGTGAAACATCTGGCAGGGGGATGAGTGTGCAAGAGTGCAACGAGACGCGACACATGTGGCACACACGACCAGCCAACAAAGCAGCGTCGATTGATTGGTTCTTCAAGCTCGTGGTGTTTTTCGCGTTCTTCTCGACGACGTCGGTGTGCGTGCTTGCAATGTCCACCGTGTCCTCCATGCATAAGAGCACTGTGAGCCCCGGAAAATCCAGAACTGTGGTGTCATTTCAATGCAGCCGTAGTCCTTGCTATCCTGGATACCTGCCATCACCAGCAACCACAAGATGCATCGCTGGTCGTGTTGGGACGGCTGCTTTTATGATGGCTGCGCAGAGTCCAACACACGGATTGAAGTTGATGCTCGATCATGTCCCACACACCGTGATGATTGCACGAATGCTCATGGATGCAATGCGATCATCCAGGACAAGCATGAGCACGTCACTGTGCGCAGCCGGCCCAGCCATTACTGGTGCTGTAAGTTTATCATCGCTGCGGACGAAGCGTGTGAGCGAATCGAGATCACCAAATAGACACCTCGGATAGCTGGAGTTTGAGGACCTCATATTTGACGAATTCGTACAGCACTGAGTTCTGGGAGCTTTGCGGGAGGCTGTTTGTCTCTCTGGTGGGATAAATGGATTCGTTTTAATCGCCGCAATTGGCAACACAGACAATCAAACGAAGTCATGCAGTGCCACATGTAGCACGCGCTCCATGCTCTCACCTCGTGTTGGACACATCGCTCCACGTCATCGAAAGGGTGTGTGCCATGTGGACATGCGATCAGCGGTCTTTCCGGTCTCAGCGAGGAGTGAACTGACATAGAACGCATGTGCAGAGAACATCGCTGTAAAATTTGGAGTTCTCACGTCTCCTCCCATTTCTCATCGCAATTTCGAATACGCGTGCTTGAGCCCGATCTTGTGCGACGAATACCTGGTGTGAAACATCCGACCTCTGTTCACCAGCAAAGATGAATGCAGCGAGTCCAACGACAAGGCCCATTGCTGTTCGCTGGCGCGATGTGCCTGACATGAATCATGACCAAGCAAAATTTGCTTGTGGTGGCTGATCTGATCGCTTTGTGCACACTCCAAACGCAAACGGAGCGCAACCTTCCCGCCACCAGCATTGCGGTTGCAACAATTTGGCAAGATCGCAACAAATTCAGCACATGCTGCACCAAGCGGCCGAACGACCAGGTGCGCACGCCCAGAATATGTCGACGCGACCACGCCCCCCTGCACGCACCACACCAGCGAGCAGCAAGATACCATACGCGCACGAACGATGGAGAGACGCCGCAGTCGAGTGGCCGAGCTGACCCCGCAGAAACTGGGTGCGATGGATGGCGCAGAATAGTGTTGGCGGTTAGGGCGATGTGGAATAGTTCGCGAAGATACGCATGGATAAGGACGGAGACATGGGGTGGAGATGATTGCCCGCAGAAAACACGAACTGGAGGAGCAATAAGTCATCCCGAGCGACAGTGCGGACGCAGATAGTAATTATGATGCTATCGTGAAGTTCGCTGCGCCAGCTAAAGCTTACACTTATTCCCTCTCTGGTCTAGCTATCCTACTGAGGAACTACTCGGCGGCGCACATCGGTGGACCTGAATCCTACCGCAGCGTCTTTGATTGGAACACGCTTTCAGCTCATAGGCGCCGACTTGACGCTCCCGACGTTGTATGTTAGGTGATCCGCTGATAAAACACACCCACTCGCAGCTGGCTCTCTCCCTTGCTCTCACTGGACGGTACGGGGCGTTGGGCGTGCCACGAGGTACTACACGACCTCATGGCGTGTGTGATGTTGCTTGCGCAGAATACAAACCAAAGGCTATCATCCAACGCCGCAGATACATTGGGTGTTGCTCGTGGTGGCTCGGCCATTGATAATAGCTGGGACATCGCTGGCGAACAGAGCATGTGAGTGAATCAAAAGTCATCAAACAAACGCCTCGAATCAGTGGCAGTTGGAGGACACCACATCCGACGTATCTGTGCAGCATTTAAAGATCTGATGGCAGGTTCGCTGAAGGTTGCTCGAATTTCTGGTGGGATAAGCGTGTCCATTTGCATAACCGTGATTCGCAACATAATTTAAATGAATTCACGTTAGTGCCACATGCGCACGTGCTCCATGCTCTCACCTCGTGTTGGACATCTCTCCGCGTCGCCAAAAGGGTACGTGCCAAGTGGACATGCGACCATCGCTTTTTCCGGTCTCGGAGAGGTGTGTCTTGACACAGAACCCACATGCAGACAACAACGCAGGAACAATATAAAATCTCAAGAGACTGTGTCCACACGCCGTGTACTTGCTTAGAGTGTCGCACACACGTTTTCGATGGCACGGGGCAGCCGCTCAATATCAGTGATGCTGATACAGCATCGTGGCCCACTGCGGTTGCAGCACCGTCGCCTCTAAGTTTCAGTGGCAGATGACGAACGTGTGCCAGTTGAGCTTCAATGTCCTAGTAACGTTCATCGTGCACAAAGCGACCAGATCAGCCACCATCAGCAAATTTTGCTTGTTCATCATTCATGCCACGCGCATCGCCGCACGGGCGAACAGCAATGGGCCTTGTCGTAGGACTCGCCAAATTCATCCTTGCTTGTGGACAGAGGTCGGATTTCTCACATCAAACGATCTGGTGCACTGCAAGTGCACTCAAGTTGCCAAATCGCATTTTTTTAGCGCGGCTAATGGAGTTGTCGGGAGCGACGTGTGACAGACGTTCGTTGATCATCCACAATGTGTGGTTGCGAGCACATGCTTCTTGCATACATATCATGTGCAACAACAATTGGTCCTTTTACGCAGCGGACACACACAGGGTGAGATCGAGGCACACTACCAACAAACAGCATGAACCAACACATCTGCACCAACACATCTGCATCCCAACTCACTCAGACGTCCAATCCGAGCGAGCACCAATTTCGATCATTCTTCTATTCGCGCTCTCCACATCACAACAATGTTCTTCCGCAAGCAAACCTTCCTCACACCAGCAATCGTTGCCACAGCGGCGATCTGCCTCTCCACCTCCACCACAACGGTCGCCGGACAAGACCTCCAAATCAAAGCCACAGACATCGCCGACGTCAAGAACGCCGCCGCCGACAACCACCAGACACTCGAGAAAAAGTGGACCGTGGCCGGCAAAGACATCGAGAAACTCACCATCGGCGCCGTCGGACCCGTCTTCGTGTCGTACACCGACGACAAGCTCGACGGCATCGCCGTGGTGCGCGTGAGCGGCGACTCGAAGGACCTCATCAACGCGTTCCAGGTGGACTCGCGAGACGGCGACGACGCTGCGTCGGACGATGCGCTGCGCATCACGATGGACACCAAGTCGCTGAACGCCAAGGGCTACGTGCTGACGGAGGTGATGCTGGCCAACAAGGCCAAGGTGGACGTGGTGCGAGCTCACGGCGCTGCCAGTGTGGTGGTGGGCGACAACGTGCTGTCGTCCACCAAGCCAGTGGTGCTGGCAACGTGTTCGTCGTGGCCAACAGCACGATGATGGTTGAAGATCTGAAGCTGGTGCTGAGTGGTGCCGGCAACTTGGTGATCGCTACGGACGGCTTGGAGATCACGGAGCACCTCAACGCCACCATCACGGGCGCCGGCAGCCTCGCCATCAGCGGCCCCAAGCTGGACGCCGCCGACACCGTCGTGGACGTCAGCGGCGCCGGCAACGTGTGCGTGCAGCCGACAGCGTTCACGACCATGTCACTGACGGTGACGGCAGGCGGCGCCGGGTCGACAACGTTCGGCAAGGGCGGCAAGTGTACCAAGGCCAGCGTGTCGACCACTGGTGTGGGCAACGTGGATGTGGGCGGCGTGGCGTGCGAGTCGGCTGACGTGAGCGTGTCTGGCGTGGGCAAGGCGGTGGTGCAGGCGTCGGCGTCGCTGTCGGTGTCTGGCAATGGCGACGTGTCGTATGCTGGTGACAAGCCGACGTCGGTGACGCCTGAGAGCGGCGCCAAGGCTGTGTCAGCGAGTGGAGTCGGTGTGGACTGCCAGGTGCCGAAGCCGCCATCGCGTGCGGCGACGCAGGTGGAGGTGAAGGGCGGCGACGTGGTTACCACCGACAATGGAAGTAAGCAAGACTTGCGTCAGAAGACATCGTCGAGTGCGTCAACTATGACCGCGACGTTAGGGGTCACGATGGCACTGGCTGGCATCGCGCAGCTAGCGTGGTAGGCCCCAACATACTGTAATGCGTGATATCATCGTCTTCACCAGTGCTGAGCACGAATCGAATGTGTCGAAGTTACCAAGTGGACGACGCGTGCTTCGAGCGCGAAGGATAGTACCAAATTCGACACCACCGACTCATGTCAACATCGAGATCGTCGTACCAAAGGCAGGTTACAAGTTGCGAGTTGTCATATGCATCGACGGTGCTGGTTGGTGTTGTGGAGAAACTGAGATAGCTCGTTGATACGCGATAAGATATGCAATATAACCATGCGCGGGCAAATTGGTTGCCAGTCAGGCAAGCAGGATGCAGTACATGGTTGTGTCGATGAGAATCGGAGACAGTAAGCATTGTTGTGCAGTTACTATCGGCGTCAGTAGCGGCATGGAGTGCTGGAAACTGTGCTCCATCATCGCCAGCCACCGCAGTATCATGCAGTCTGAACGCCGCCAGAGCTCCTCATACCACCTGCATCCCGGCATAGGCAATTAGCCATAATATGGCTAAACAAATCTATATGAGGCTCAAATGATATGAGTCATATCCACCAAATAGCATCAGAAATCGGAGATAGGTGATAAGAGATCCATGGGAAGTTGCATGTCGTGGTGAGCCAGCCAGTATGAATCAATGATTTCGCTCAACGTGCAAGCTGTAGTAAGCTGTGGTTTCAGGTGTGGTGCAAGCGTCACGACGTCGCGTGTAGCTGAGTCGATAAGGACCACGGTATCGGGGGACAACACCTGCGTTATGACTCTAGATACTGTCATTCTTTTCTCATGGTGCGTTGTCGCATCCAGCGAGGTATTTTGTTGCGCCAATACTGTATCGATGACGTGGTCCATCAGTGTGATCGTGTGGGAGGGAAATACTTTGTCGTTGAGTTCACTTTTGTCATCGCATCTGCGGAAAATAGTGCCGCTGTAGCGTGGTCTCGCACCAGTTGTCCGTCTCTACTCGTAGATCCAACCGAGATGTTGCTCAGAGAGTGCGAGAAACCGTACGTGGTCTCACGTATTCCGCGCACATATTGCTACTGGTATGACCAGTTCATCACCTGCGGCACTCGCGGGTTGTCATTGACAACCCACCACCCACACCAAGCCACTGATCATCCATTACGGGAGCTCGAATGGCCAGACTAACCCATAAAATGGCTCTGGAGCCCCACCCAAAGATCGTGGGTACATGCTACGCCACGGAGGTTCAATGGCTGCCTGGTGCACCGCTCCCGCCAGCCATGGGCTGTCCAAAGCCCCGGCGTTTGGGTCCAGATCCCAAATTCCGCGCTCAAAATTCGAAAGCATCGCTGGCTCGTGATTGGCTGAAACCCGTTCCGCACCCGTGCGTCGCACCAGGGAGAGAACGGTGGACTGGCTTGCAGCAGCTGGTAACCCACGCGTTCGCCATGGCGCAGTACTGCTTTAGGTGCAGGGTTATTGGGTTCAGCAGGCCATTTCTGTAAATAAGTTGCCTCGGTCTCTGCCCCCCAGCGCAGCCTCGACTGGTGTGCAGCCTTCATTCTCGCTTGCTCCGCACGTCGCCATGGTCAAGCTCTCGCACTTCCTCGCTGCTGCTTGCTGCGCGCTCGCTGCCGCCGCGGACACGACGCTCGCGCCATCGCCGTCCACCACCACCACGGTTGCGCCAACGTCGGGTGCGTCGGACCCAACGTGGTGGGCGGATGTGCAGAACGCCGTCGATGCCATCCGCAATGACCCCGTGTTGAGCAAGAACCTCAATGGCTTTGACATTGACGCGCTCAAGAAGATGAACCAGGCGGACGCCAACAAGTTCATCGCTGAACGCCTTGCCAATGGCCAGATCTCGCCTACGATTGCGGCTGGTGCGCCGGTGGCTGCTGCGCCGAAGACTGGACCTGCTGCGGAGAACTCGACGGCGGACAACTCGACGTCGAAGGCCGCCAAGTCCAAGAATTCGTCGGGCTCAGGCTCGAGCGCAGAGGTGAAGCTGCCGAACTCGACGCCGAAGGCCAGCGATGCTGCCTCCAGCAAGTCCAAGGACGCGCAAGGCGCTGGTTCGAAGGCGAAGGACGCCGGCAAGGACAGCGGCAAGAACGCCGGTGTCGTCACGACGGTCGCGCCGACGGTTGTCGCGCTTGCGTCTGCTTTCGTGTATGCGCTGCTGTAAGTGCGATCTCTCCACCGATTCTTCCAGCCGCCGCGATATCGCTCATTCGTTCAGCTCCGAAGAAGTTGATTCCTGCACGCGGAGCTGGCCGACAGGCGTGTCGTGGATGCTCCCTTCACTCGCCGCTCCCTCCAGTGTGCCGTTTACATTCCATGCTTGCAGTTGGTCATAAACTGTAGACTTGACTTCTCTAAGCTGCTCAAATATTTAGCCGGCACGTGTCTGCGTTCGAGGTGAGATTTTTGACTGAAAAAATTCAAGTGCACCGCGTGCCAGTTTCTCACGTACTCAATCAAGACTTGCTCATTCGTCCATTCCGAGACACCGACATTTCGGTGTCGTCAACCAAGGATATCGCTACTCCACGATCGCATGATGCCATCACTTACATCGCAGCCATGCGTTCGAAATGTGGCCCATGCGCTCCATGCGGACCCGCCCACAAAAACTGAATCCGGGTGGTGGCGAACGTTTGGGGCGAACGTGTCGCTGGATGAGTGGGCCTCCCCCCCCACACACATCTGGGTTCAAAGCGCTTGCGCCCCATTGGCTGGCGACCCTCGAGCTGCAACTGTCTGGGTACGCCGGTGTTGAGCGCCCCCAACTGGGTTCACTCGTCGGCCACTGGAGCTCATTGAGCCCAACGCCGTCAATTGGCATCAAGATCTCGCGATGACAGAGCATGCGTACGAACTCAGTGGGCTCTGTGTTGGCGCTGTGTGTGCCTTGGTTGTGGGCGTGGTGATGGCGGCGACAATTTGGTGCCTCTGGCGCCAGCACACTGAGGAGATGACGGAACGACAAGCCGAGCAGGCTGAAGCCGTGCGCCAGCGCTGCAGCTCGGTTTGGACGGACGACGTGTTGCGCACGCACCGCGTCGCGTTTGATGGTTTGGTAATCGATAAACTGCTGGGCACAGGCCAGTCCACGACGGACGTATTCCTTGCCACCTTTGGGGAGCAGCTCGTAGCGTGTCGACAGCTCAAACGCGTCTATCGCACCGACCACGCCAGTCTCGTCCGCTTCATGGAGCAGATCCGGATCATGGCCACGTTCTCCCATCCGAATGTCGTGGAATTTTATGGCGTCGCCTGGGACAACTCCACTGACCTCAGCCAGCTGACCGAATACATGGAGAACACGGACGTCCGAACGTTCTTGGATCTCCATGACAGCACGACGATCGGCTGGGACGGCCTCAAGCTCGACATTGCCATCGACGTCGTCCGCGCGCTCGAGTACATGCACACATGCACCCCCAAGCTCATCCATGGTGACGTCAAGTCTCGGGCTGTGTTGCTCAACGCAGCGTTCACTGCCAAACTCAGCGACTTCGGCGGCCTGGAGCCGCACCGACGCGTCATGCCGAGCAGCACTCGTTCTTCTGTGCTCGTAGATCCAGCTGCGCTCTATTGGACTGCTCCAGAGGTGTTGGCAGGCAATCAGTACGACGAAATGATCGATATTTACGCCGTGGGAATAATGCTGAGTGAGCTTGATACGCACACGAAGCCGTTCCATGAAGCTAGTGACGAACTATCGAGCATGTCAAGTCTGTCGAGCCAGCGGATGATGTCACAAGCCGAGATGGCCACGTTCATCGTCAATCGCTCCCTGTCACTGAGTTTCTCGCAGTCATGCCCCTCCGAGATCATGATAATAGCCACGCGCTGCTTTTCCAACGACCCCACCAAGCGACCAACGGCTTCGGAACTCGTCGAGCGTCTCACACTAATGCGCTCGCACTTGGTGCAGGACAAGACCATGTCTGGACGCAGCGGCAACGTCGTCGTGTATATCGACAGTCAGCGCAGTGATACAGGTAGCAGGAGCGGTGACACCAACGCTAACGCCGCATAGCAGAACAGTGGAAGTATGTGGGCGTCTGGACTACTCAAGAGCCAAGTCGTTTGTGTGATATATATAATAACGACATTTTCACGAATCATCGACACCAATTGAGTTCGGTAGGTTGTAGTAACACGCATTCCAGCCAATCGATGAAGTTCAACGACACTAAGTCATCTGAAAAGGTTTGCAAACTTTCCTCGTGATTTCACAGAGGACTTTCTGGATTGACAGGCAATCGCCTGTCAATCATTATGCAAGCCAAGTGTGGTCAATGGCATCTAGTTACTTGATTTAGCGAAACCAAGCGGTCAATGATGTGGTAATACCAGTGAAGAGGTCCGACAAAGGTCGTCGCGGTAAATATTTGGTACATAGCAATGGGAAAATCAATGCATAAATGCGCAATGGGGATAACTGCCGCACTTCCAGAGGGCATTTCGATGGCGCCACCGCCAGACGACGTTTAGATCATCGACGACCAACAAACTCACAACGGTAGAATCAGAGATGGTACCAGTAATCGAAGCTTCGTGTGGATTCCTGGGTAAGTAACGGTACATTATACTTCGTTATGATGAAATGCATATGCAGAGTAAACAAAGCTGGATGTTGTGACTTGCTTGGCCTATCTTGATTGTTTTTGGTGATGGGAGCTTGTTGTTGCCCAGATGAAGGCTCGTGCTTCATTGTTGACGATGGCGACTGGTTCTGGTGTTCTGGTACCAAACGGAAGTGACGTGACGACTGAACTTGTAAGAAGCGGAGTGAGTAGCGTGGGGATTTCCGACTTGAAGAACCCTGGACGAAAGAACGTGGAGAGGCGAGTGGATGACGTGGCGGATCTTCTCTTCGTCGTGCTTTCACGGTGAGTAAGTCGATTATGGGAGAGTCGGAGTTGAGCGTGCTGCAAAGCTTCGGAAGGAACTGGTCGTACTGTAAATGTAGTGTCGTTGATGAAGCGATGTTGATGTGTGTCTCAAAAGTGAACGCGAAGATCGGCTTGTGCAGGAGCTGAGCATTGATATGTCGTGGAGTCTTCATCACTGCAGCATGAGTGTTGAGATCTGGAGACTTGAACTGCTACAAAGTCTCTCCGGGAGGCGATCTTGATCTTGGGTTCCCATGCGAAGGTGGATCTTGTCCTTCGGTGGCCGGCTTTGGGCCGTTGACGGAAGTCGTAGAAAAGATGGTTTGTTCCTGGACTGGAAAGTCTTGATATCCGCGTGGCTTGGGATGCCGTAAACTTGTCCGGACAAGAACGTCCTTAAAGTTCATCTGGTCTTTCCGTTGGGTGCAGCGTCTGTAAAGACGGGAGGTTCGGTCCATCCAAAGATCTTCGTGGAGGAAAGAAGGTTGGGCGAGTCGCGTGAAGCTGGATGCCTAGGTGGAGTGGAGGAGTTGGTAGTTGTAGAGGTGCTGCAGATGTAGGTGTAGATAGGCTCAAATTTGGTGGCGGCCGTGGTCCGCGTTGACTGGGATTTGGCTGTAGATGACGTGGTTCCTGTGGAGCCAAACTTGCCGGAGAATAATCGATCTGGCGAGGTTGAAGACACGGAGGATGCCGATAGTTGTGTATGTCTGGGATGCGGTGCTGGTCACTTGGAGATCCAAGTAAAGGATCGCTTCCCAGTTGAGTAGGTTGGCGGAGAACGGATGGAAAGGCTCGAGGAAGTACGTCCAGAGCTGCACCGCGAAGTTACAGCTCCAGAACAGGTGCTTCGGCGTCTCGAGGGTGTCGGTGCAGAGTCGGCAGTTGACGTCTGCTGCTGTTTTCCACTGGTACTTGTTACGAGTACCGAGTGCGTTGTGTTGGAGACGGAGGCGGAGAACGTTGAAGACTGGAAGAAGGTCTCTGTTAAGTCGAAGTTCGAGGCACCAGAGTTGGTCTTGGGCTGGACTTGTTCTAATGCTTGTGCTGGCAGAAGAAACGTCGAAGTCTGGTGAAGCTTGAGGAGGAGGCCGTAGAGGTGGCGGTTGTCGAGCGAAGTAAAGTCTTGGTCTTGGAAGAGCCAAACGTGAAGACCACTAATGATCTCGTGCGCATGGCCGGGGCCTTGTGGAGGCGAGTCGTAGTTTTGTTGATGGAGGAGACGTTCGAACTTGGCGTGGAAGTTGTTGATGACGCGAGTAACCGTACGTGGATCAGTAGAGGGTAAGTACTGTTCATTACACTTTTAATAGCTACAAGTAAAACTAAAGTATGAAAGTGGTTGGAGAAGTTGTGATGCCTGTACGAACTTGGCTTGAGATTAGGCTTCCTTGATAAGTGGAGACTGGTCTTCCCGTTCGAGATCGTGATTGGGGATGAGCCGGAGCCGAAGGTAGGAAGTGTTTAGTAGTCTGGACAGGTCGAGGAAACTTGACTTGATGCTGCAACTTGAAGGTAGATAAACTTCGTCGTGCAACTGCGAACAG
>NSDO01000940.1:0-10935 GCA_002286825.1 Lagenidium giganteum | reverse complement strand
GCGATGGATCCGAGCGGTCGCAAGAATCTGCGGTCGGGAAGGACTCCATGGGGTCCGCGAGTAACGGATCCCCAAGGGTCGTGTACTTCACGGTAAAGATGCCGGGCTTTGAGGTTTAAAGGTCGATGGTAGGAGGATTTACGTATGGAAAAGCTAAAGGTAATTTAGTTCGGGTTTTACATCAAAGCGAGCAAGCGGGTTGGATCGGATTTGGCCAGCCCTCGCAGTGTCCTCAGGATTCTGGCTCAAGACCGGCCCAACTCACTCAATTCCCGCGCCTGAAAGGAAGGTGCGCCACGTTCGTGGACAAGGTAAAGGTTCTGGTGTGCGTGCATAGTGTGGAATCCCGTGTGCATTGCATTTGAAAAGGTTTGTAAAGGCTTGTAAAGGATTGAAAAGGTGTGAAAGGTGTGTTTGGCGAAAAGATCCCCAAAGATTGGGTGCATCAGAGTAGCATTGCCGGTTCGCTTGGAAAAGAACCCTGTGTTCTGAGTACGGGATCCGTGCACGTGTGTGCGCTAGTAAGCAGCTCAGAGCGCTTAAAGTGCAGAATTCTTTGTGGAAGTCCTGATCCCGTCGGACTACACCACACAAAAGTCACTCCCGCGCGTCCGTATCTGGAGCGCCTTTCACACCTCCACAAAGTACTTGTTTGTTATCTCGAGCTCCACCGTACCCATCATGCACATCTTCCGGTGTATGTCAGCCTTGATTGTGTGAGATGGAAGCAAAACCTTCCGCTTCATTTTGCGCTAAGAGTTGTCCCGTGCATTGGCTGATGGCATTCCGTGCAGTTCAGCGTATTTGGTCAAGTATGCGAGGATATGCTGCTGGATGAGACCGGTTTTGCTTGCACCACCTCTATCAGAAGAGAACACCATGAGACTTCCACGGCGCTTTGACCCTTCCATAATGTGAACGGTAACATTATGGCTCACGCCAATAATGCGTTCGAGCACATTGCGACACACTTGGACGTTCCCAATTCGGAAAACGAGGGCTTGCCGAGAACCAGGCTTAAACAAGGTTGTTGCATTCAGCCCGCGGTGGACAATGGAATCGAGGTGCACACGTCGGAGCTGTTTTGCCATCTTATTATCCCGCAGTGATGTGATCATTGCGCCTAAAGCCTGCGTCGGAATAGACGCAAAGCATGCTGGTTGTGCCATTTCGCCCACGTCTCTCTCCTCGCAGCAGTGACAAACCAGCCCATCCACGATTTCGCCGACCAAGTCGTTGTCGATGAATACTGGAGGCGACTCAAGCGTCAAGGCTGAAAGCATGTGGTCATCGCTGTCGTCGTAAGATGAGGCGTCAGAGTCACTGTCACTTAGATTTCCAGCGTCGTCGTCAACGTCAAGACAATCGTGCTCGAACTGTTCCGCGAGCGCAATCTCATCCTCGTGCTCTCATGACGCGATTAATGCATCATGAGAGCCATGAGCGCAGTGGCGCTGCATGCTTGAACCCTGTAAACGTCACAGTAAGCTACTTCCAGTCAAGATATACGAGGACAACTCTGCTTGTGTGGCCCAAGTTCAGATTAAGGGGTGCCACATTGCGAGACAGTCACACTATGGCTTGGCTTCTACGCGATCACAATTTCGAGTCTGATTTTTGCCTTTGTTCGTCGTTTAGAAGGACGCACATTCTCCCCCATCGCCATGATCGTACACTCCATTTCGCTTTTTCAGCTTCCTTTACCGCCTTTAAATGGGTTCATGCTTTCGTCTCTCGGCTTTCTCTTGTCGTGTAACGGGACTATCAATCCCGTTACCACAGCTTACACTGTGTGCAACTCGAGGAAGCGTGTTGCTTGAGCGAGGCTAACTCCTCGCTCCCTTGTCCGCACGAGTGGCTGACGTAAGACGTGCGTGGCGGACGGTAAAACCTGAACTTAATATACCGTAAACCACGGAATGATAGCATGGGCACAATGATGCAACACCCACGCGACACCACCTTGTTTTGATGCCGAAGTGCTGTTAGTCACGCACCACGCTGGGTCAAGCTGAATAGCATTCAATTTCACTGGAAAAGTATCCAAAGCGACTCTAGACAACTACAGATTGCGCATCTGAATCCGAAGGGGCTACCCCCCCCCACACTGTGGTCCGCACGAATAGAACGGTCCAGCCTTTTGGAGGCGTTGATGACCGTGCTTTTAGTGATGGATGCCACTGCACTCAACGTTCGCTTTACCGTGTCCCTGCGGCGCTGGGATACGGTCGTTGCATCTTCTTGTAGTTCGGTTCGTCGGAGGTGGTGCTTTAACGGCCCCACGATGCCCACGTAAAGGGGTTGCGCGATTCCAGTACAGCCCGGAGGTACGTACGACGCCAATGTGCCCATGTCGGCAAGTGCGCTCTGCACAGCCACCGACTGGTGAGATCGGGCAGCCCCCTGTATGGGCCTGTGTCTTAGAGCAAGGCAAATTGCACACGAGGTCCCAAAGTTGTCGTGAAGGAGGCGCAAGACCTCTTCCACGAACTCATCGCGTGCCGCCTCCAGCTCGGCACGATTCTTCCTGCCGCTGTGGCTCACCCGACGAATCGTCAGCGATGTCGGCGAAGGAATTGGTCGCACCAAACAAGCTGGGCGCCGGTGCTCTTGCCCGAGACGTATCGTGAGAGCGCCAAGCATTTCTGTACCACCATGGCGCGTGACACGGTTGTCTCTTCGCGACGCTTGTCCTTAATCCATAGAATCAACTCGTCCTCAATTGGACCCGTTTTGCTGACGCGTCCGCTTCCTCCAATCGTCCGCTTGCTCCTCTGGCGCTTGGATTGTGTGGCAGTCTCCAGCTTATGGCGGCGTTTCTCCCAAGAGCAAAGCGTGGAACGATTGATGGCATGCGCCCGGCAGAACTCTGACCGCGAGATGCCTAGCGCGGCTGCCTCCTTGTGTGCGTTAATGATGGTGAGCTTGAGAAGCGTAGGTCGATGCGGTTAGCGGGCATGGCGAAGTAGGTTCGAAGGTTGGTTGATGTCGTTCGAAGGGAGGTTGACGTCAAATGCGAATTGAAAAATGGGTTAGCGATGCCGTCATGCGTTGTGCAGCCATTGCTGGCGATGTATGTGAAGCCATGTTGTCGCCACAATCGTGGCTGGATCAGGTTTCATGGTGAACAGCAACCAGCTGCTACAAATCTTCACCGCGTTCCGGCACTCTCCGAACCGGTGCAGCTGTCACATCTATCGGTTTTTACGGTATTGTTGGGTTCTTATATCCTACTAAGAAATATACCAAAACCTAAATGTCCTACATATGTAATATTTATATCTATTCTTACTGAAGAACCCCATTGGCTGATACTGCCCAGCATTTCAGCCAATCATGTGATGGGACCAAATGGCCCATTATATCATCCCCCTTAAAGTGCGAAACAGGGAATTCGCTGAAATGGCCAAAGTGCGAAGCGGCGGGGAAGTGAAGCGTCTTCGGCGACGAGGACGCATGCAACGGACGTGTCGGTTGATGTGTTCGAAGACGAAGCGTCAGTCTGCGACTGGCGCGTGATGAGACCGCGGGGTCTGCATCCCACGGCGACTTGGAGCTGCAGATGGGTTCAGCTCGCAGCTCGATGGTGGCAACCGCACTGGGGCGATTGTAGTCGTGGTGCAAGTAGCGCGAGCTGACTTGCACTTCGCAACTGGACGCGCGGCGAACACATCGTCGCTCTTGGTCTTGTCTTCAGCAACACCCTCGTGGTGTTGCAACGCGATTCTGGCCCTTTGGTTTGGTTGCTTTACTCTGTCTTCGGCACTGCGAGAAGTCTTTGACCCTCGGTGCAAGCCGGAAGTATTGTTGGACGACACAAGCAGCAGCGCCGCCGCTACATCCCAGTCTTCACTTCACGATTTGCACTGTCGCGCACATGAGTCACCAGGTGGTGGCTCTCTTGAGGGCGCACCCCGTGCGCGTCATCGAAGCTTGCGACGCTGGCATGGTGCCGCATTGACGTCTTCAGAAACACCTTCAACGGTGTTGCGTTTCTTAAGTTCGGCAACACCTTCAATGGTGTTGCACTGTCATCACGAACAACACCTGTGTTCGTAGTGTTCTTCATCTTCGGCAACACCTGTGATGGTGTTGCGTGTTCATCATCAGCAACACCTTGCCAGTGTTGCATCTTGCACGCCGCGCGCAAGCTTGAGCACCGCGGTGTCATCTTCAATCGCTGTGGCGAGTGCAGACTCGACATCATTGCGTGACCTTCGGGTCACTCCATCCTTCGTCATGAGTCGCAACAGGGCTGCGACTCTAACGTTGGCTGTGTGTCACGCGCCAATGTGATACCGTTACGGAGCGTCACTTCGGGAAACCAAGCGACGCTCATAAGCTTGCAGCATGTCGAGCACGTCCTGCGGCAGCGTTGCACGGGGCTCTCAGGTGTCAGCGCTGGTCAGGTAGCCGAGCCAGTGCACGCGATAGAAGCACGCAACATCGCGCTTCTTGCGGCCGTGATGAGTCACGCGACCTTCGTGTTCGACAATGCGATCGACGATCCAACGTCGATCGCCGCTGTAGTCAAACAGAGGCGGAGGCGCGTCACGCACAAAGTGACGCTCAACACTCTTCTCACTTCGATGACGCATGTCGCGCGTCACATGCCCCACTTGTGTCGACGTCGGCTTGTCGTGACCGGCGCGCGTCTGTCGAGGTGATTTTGGACGCATGCACCGCGTTGTTCAACGCGAATTCCGCCATGGGCAGGAATTCCGATCAGCTTGTGAACGACGTGACGTAGGAACGCAGCACACGTCCTCGAGCGTGCGGTTGACGTGCTCAGTTTGGCCGTCTGTCTCTGGATGGGCGGCCGTCGACATCTGCAGTCGCGTTCCCATGCGACGCATGATGGAGCGCCAGAACGTGGCCGTGAACAACGGATCACGGTCAGAGACCAATTCTTCAGGCATTCCGTGGTGACGGAATACAACATCCATGAAGATGCCCGCAGCATCTTCCGACGTGACCTGACGCGACTCCGGAGCAAGATGCACCATCTTGCTCAGCCGATCGACGAACACCAGGATGCCGGTGCGTTGCGCGGCATCTGGCGGAAGGCCAAAGATGAAGTCCATCGACACGGACAACAATCGCTAGGAAATGGCAGCGAGCGCAACGGCGCTCGCATGGCGGGTGCTGGCTTGGTGCGCTGGCACACCTCGCAGGTCTTGACGTACTTCCGCACCCACCGATACATGTGGGGCCAGTAGAACGAGCGCGCCAGCGCGAGGAACGTCTTCTCGCGCCCCAGATGCCCACTCGTGGGGGCATCGTGATGTTCCCAAATATGACGAAGGCGCAAGTCTTCGTCCACTGGAACAACCACCCGAGGCGGTTCGGCCGCATCGACTTGATACCAAAGCAAGCCATCTTGGAGGGCGTAGCGATGCAAACGCGCTCTCACCTTTGACGACAGAGACTTCAGTGAGGTCTCGCTTGGTTCGGACAGGTGGCCGAGCAGCGCACGACAAATGCATCGTGCTGGTACGCTGCGATGATCTCCTCACGCAACGTGCTTGACACGTGTGTGACAGAACTGAGCGTCGCTCATCGAGCGACTCCGAACGAAGACAACGGATGCACGAACACTGTGCGTCTTCGGACGATCCGTGCTCGCGAGGATCGTAGTCGGGTCTCCGAGAGAGAGCATCCGCGAGGATGATCCGCTTGCCGGGCTTGTGGAGTACAACTTTGTTGCCATCCGCTGACTCAGATGCGGACTCCGCGTTGCCGTTCGAAGCGACGCGTGATCTGTGTAGATTACGAACTTCGACGTCCCGAGCAAGTAGACTCGGAACCTGACAAGAGCGTCCTTCATAGCGAGTAGCTCCTTGTCATGCACTGGGTAATTTCGTTCTGCCGGCTTGAGCTGGCGGGACGGGTACGAGATGACGCGCTCCTACTGCGCGTCATCGAACTGCATGAGCGCACACCGAATGGCGTAGTCGCTCGCGTCACACACCACGTGGAAGGGCTAGTCGAAATTCGACAAGGCCAACACTGGAGTCTCGAAGGCGCTTCTTCACTTGATCGAAAGCATCTGGATGCGCGATATTCCACTCCCACGTCGCATCCTTCGCAGGAGCGACGTCAACGGCTGAACGAGGCCCGCGTAGCCTCGTGTGTAGGTAGTTGGCCAGACCAAACCACTGCCTTAGGTGCTTGGCATTCCGGGGAACCGGCCATGCAGCAATGGCGTCGATCTTTTCAGGGTCGACGCGGACACCGTTGACACCCACGAATCTCCAAGAACTGGGATTTCCTTCGCGAAGAAGATGCACTTCTTCAAATGGGCGTACAGCTTCTGCTGTCGCATCACAACGAACACCTCCCGTAGGTGTTCCAGGTGCACCTCACTTCGGTCTTGTCACCTACAGCGCAACTGTGGATGAAGAGGTCGTCAAAGTACGAGCTCGCAAACGCACGCAGGGGTCTCATCACCTGCGTGGCGATTCGGTTGAAAGTCGCAGGGGCATTCTTCAGCCACTCCCAAAGCATCCCGCTTGGGGTGCTCACCGCCGTGAGAGGGATGTCCCTCTCGTTCATGCGGATCTGATAGAATCCGTCCTTCAGATCAATTGCACTGAACATCGTACTCCCAGCCATGGCATCGATGACCATGTCCTTGCGTGGGATAGGTGTCTGTGCTGGGATGGGGTTCCTGATAGTTCCGATGTGGTTCTGGTGGGGTCGAGCTCTAAGAAGTCTGTGAGAGGACTACATAAGTCAGTTCCAGATTATGGCGTTGATGGAATCGCTTACAACGAGTGGAAATGTTGATGTCAACTCCATCCTTGGGTCCAGTTTACAATCACAGTGTGGAACAGATCGAGATGGTTCCAGGTTGGTTTTGAGTGGTTCCGAGTATGATCGACCTGAGTCACACGTTGTTCAAGATGAGGAGATACCGGAACCAGCTGTACTAATGTGTTCTAGACCTGTACCGCGAGATCCAACGGGTCACAGTGGAGAGCATGTTCAAACCATGTGGCAAAGTACCAATGTGACCCACGAACACACCAAGGTAGTTTCGAGGTGGTTCTGTGATGTTCTCCCGTGGATCAAACAAAGTTGAAGGTRGAGAAGCATCCAGATTACGGTCAACAAGTCTTCTGAAGCCAATGCGAGTCGGGAAGTCTTAGTCAACTCGATTCATGTGGTCCAGTTAACAGCCCGAATGTTGAACGGCACGAAGTGGTTCCGGAAGTAGTTCCACGCGGTTCAAGGTGATCCTGACCCTGTGTGATACTGCCTAAGGATGGTTCAAGGTGCCTGAAGTCACAGAACCTCAATTTGGCAAGTTTGGTTCTTGGTCGATTTGGCGCCTACGACCGTGAGATGGTGAAGTTGGTCATGAAGRTTCCAGGCGGTTCTGGGTAGTTCCAGRTGGYTCTCGCATGATTCTACAGGTTGTTCGGATACAGTCAAAGTGAAGAACCAAGGATATAGTGCCGTAACCATTCGGAACCGCATCCTGCTACAACACCTKGACTGACGCTGACAAGAGTCGAGGATTGGTCAAGTGGGCAACCGTGCTGATGTGATTCCAAGGGTGGTTCTGGGTTACGCCAGACCTGTTCCAGTTGGTTCCGAGTGTCAGAACCACCCGAAACCACTCGGAACCTTCCAGAACCAGTCACCCAACGACGGCCAGGATGACCCAAGGTCCCCACAAGTCAAGTTGCACCCAAGATATGGCGATGGTTCTGACATGTGCTCCGGGGTTCTATACCATGCGGAATCGATCTGCGGTGGTCCCAAGTCTCGGAACCATCGGGAACCAGTTCAAACAGCGTTTTGGGGTAGGTTCCTTAGTTGGGTTATCTTGGGTTTCTTGTTTTGGGTCGGATCCAAATCAGGTCCGCCCAAAGGGTGATTTCGGCGGTATTGGCCGTTGCGAAGACCGGAGCTTCGGGGTTTTCGAACATGGCTCCGAGGCCGGAGTGAGTTTAACCACAGTCCTGGGAGCCGGAACAGGCGTTCCGGTGGTTTTGGACAAAGTCTTAGGAAGCATGCATAAATTCATAATTTTTGTGCGTCTTTTGCCTTGAAGAGAGCAGGTCCCTCCGAGCCTATGAGCCGAGGTTGGTCCAAGCCGTTCTCGTTGCTGCGATCAACAAAGCTCGATGGGGTGGAGAGCCCAAGAGTGAGTGAGTGCTGCATTGAGTGATATACAGTTGTTGCCCCTGTATATCAGTGCCAGTGTGTGGTTGTGTGTCCCCACATACGGCTTCCTATTTGCACGTGTCTGCTAGTGTAAAGCGTGCCTTTCTGGCTGTTGTACGCGTACGTACGACATGTACGTCATGCCGCCCTCGACCGTGATGTTCTTGGCCATGGGGAAGCGGCTGCTCAGGAACTTCATCAGCGACGACTTGCCTGAGCAAGCCCAGCCCCAGCGTGATGATGCCCGGTCGGAACACGTCGTTGAGGTCGTGCTGGATTTACTTGCGCACCACGCGCATCTTGGTGACCACACCGGTTTGCGACTTCTTCACATGGTTGGCGATTGTCGGCAGTTCGCTCTTGGTGTCGCCGACACGGTCACGTCGGCCGTGATGCGGAGGTTCTGGAACCGCACTTCCATCTGCGGTGCCCAGCTCCACCTCGACGCGACTCGACAGGTGTTCATGTAGCGCCTGATGAGCTCGACCGGAGCAGAGATCACGACAGCGACAGCGACAGTCCGCACGCCATAGGTGGGACGGCGATGCAACGATCCATCGATCCATCCGGCAGGTGCGGAGGTGGCGGTGGCATGATCGGCGTGTGTGTGTAAAGCGTGCCTTGTACGCGTTCTGACGCGTAGCTAGAGCCAATTTCCCGTGGAACTTGCTTATCCAGTGCAAGTTTCCGCGTGTATTGTTACTGGTGTTTGGTGTCTACATATTTGTATTCGCTTCCTGAGCGTGGTTCTTGTCCATAAGCACTGCTAGAACCTCTGCCTCTCGACGGAATCTGGCCTGGGATCATCCCCAATCTAGTGATCGAGTCCCCGGAGACGTCCCTACAAGGACCTCCATTTCCCCACTCCAAAGGTTCTTGTCACCTTTTACAATACGACAACGTGGTCAATGTGCATCCAATGATGACCAACGGTGGTCAGCCGATGATCCGCTTCTCTTGGAGTGGTGTTGATCGACACCACTCTGCCCTTCACTCAATCGACTTGTGGCTGGTACTTCGCCAGCCAAGGCGTTCCAGGAATGACATCGAACCTGTCGTCCAGGTCCACATGCCGAGTAGTCGAGGTGCGCAACTCACCTCGGCATCTGCATCACCCGACCATCCGCGAGGCGCACGAGATAAGTCGAGGCGCCTCCATCATCATTCGAGAGAGTCGTGCAAAGAACACGAGTCACAGCACTTCGTCGAACAATTTTGTTCGACGCACCCGAGTCGAGCAGCGCACGAAGCGGCTGCTCTACTCCTTTCACCTTGAGCTTGAAAAGATAAGCCCACTTGCTCTCTTCTCAAGCTGCGCAGACTTCACGTCGCGCACCGCGGGCGGTGCGCTGGGACCCTGGCAGCTGCTATCTGCAGCAGCAACCACCTCTCGCCCGTCAGTAGGGTGGACCGCGCCAACTGACCGTCTTCGGGTTTTGCCTTCTGCTTCCGGGCATCGCTGCCACCGGAAGCAGATTGAACACCGCTGCGCGGAGCAGGTGCTCGGCACTTTGATGCCAGATGCCCAAGGCGCTGGCATCTGAAACACTTGATCTTGGACAAGTCACGACGTGACTTGTCCCCGCGCTGTCCCGGAGTGATGGCGTCGATGTCCATCGGCTCCGGGTCATCATTGCGACCCGATGGTGGGTCGCGGAAGCCCTTGAGGTTGGACTGCTTCAGTCCAAACTCCTTGCGCAACGCCGCGTTGATGGCGTTGATGGCGTCGTCCAGCGACGCGGGCGTCTTGCGGAAGCGCATGGTCTTCAGCTGACCATCTCGTAGGCCGGCCATAAACACAGCTGTGTCATGGAATCCACTGTGGCTGTCACAATGGTTGACAGCAGATACCTGACCCGCTGCACGTATGCATTCAGGTCCATTGTTCCTTGTCGTAGACGAAGGAACTCCACGCGCACCCGAACCTCAGTTTCGGGTGTCTCAAACGCGAGCTGGAGTTCACGCTTGAACTCCCGCAGAGTCGAGAATGCACTAGGGTCGGCCAAGCGCTTGCCGAAGGCCCATAAACGGGCACATCCAGCCACCTGGACATGCCATACGCGACTTGAAGCGCGGGGTCTGTGAGTCCCCGCGCAGCGATGGCTGTCTCGATCTCGACAAACCATCGCAGAAGCGGCTTCTTAGGCGAGCCGCTGTAGGTCGACGTGTCAAGCTTGACAACGTCGGTCTTCTTGTGATGCTCAATTTGATGTTCCATGAAATTCAGAGCAGTTGCACGCTTCTTGGCAGGAGCCATGGTCCGGAGGAGGTGCTTGACCGGCACCTCCCCCAATGCCTTCCCCATGCGCATCAGCGCCGACCATTCCCCCTCTGACAGGTGGGGAAGTTCTCATGGAGGATTGATAATTGTGGGGTCTCCAACACTTGTGGCGCCGCCGTTCGAGGCGGCGCACCTTGCGGGGCTTGAGGCGTTGCCATGATGCAACGCAAAGAAAGATTCGTTGAAAGGACTCCAAAGTGCTACCAAGTGTAACGGGACTATCAATGTGACAAGGCACGTCACACAGCACAAGAGTGCAATAGGAAGCGTTGACTTCCACGCAACCACGGACGGTTGCTCTGTGCCTTAGAGCAAAGTGGTTGCTCCAGCCCTCCGCAGTGAAGGCAAGAAGTTTGCAAAGGATTGCAAATGCAGAAGTGATGTATTACTCCCTTAGAGGAGAGCACCAAAGGGCGCAGGAGTTTCCTAACTGCTCTAGCGACCCTTAAAATATACAGACCCGATTGGTCATTAATATG
>NSDO01000939.1:0-10873 GCA_002286825.1 Lagenidium giganteum | reverse complement strand
GCGCCATCGGTGCGAACAGAACGGGAAATCCGGCGCTGTGGTGGAGCAGCACCTGCGCCATCTCAACCGCCAGATGTCGACCAACGGCGCATGCTGATTGGTCAGTCGCCTGCCAAGTTGAAGTGGGTGATTGGCACACGGAACCCGAGAAGCCAATTAGTTGCAATTCACAATATAATTGAGCAGTTCCAGCATTTGGAACCGGTTCGAAACTCGGTTTCAGAGGGTGTGGTTAGACCAGGCCTTCCAAGAGCACTGAGCGAACATCGGTTCTCCGAAAATAAGGGGAGGACGGTGCTCCTGTTCTGCGTGTTCGTCGCATTTAAATGAAGGCGAATCCGCAATTAAGTGAGTGTTGTCCGCTTGCTAAGCGAGAACTGGCAGTCCGAAAGCCGCGGAAAGATGCCAACCAGCCTTGCTATGGAGGTCGACGACGGTGGAAATGCCCAGCGCTGTGAAAGGGACACAGTGCTGGTACTCAGGAAGAGTTCTTCTGTTAGCGACGCAATGGTTGTTGGCAACCAGTATGCAGGGGCATCTGCGCAAGAGCTGGTGGCTCGACTGCACGCGTACGCGTCCGCACAAGCTCACAACCAACTCGAAGCGCAACGTCAAGTCCAGGCATGGATTGAGCGAGTACTGAAGGAAAAATAGTCAACGATCCGTGCCCACTCGGATTCGTTGCTTCAGTTATGCTGCGATCAGCAACAAGCTACCCAACAGCTTTTACAAGTGGGTTTCCAGCAATTGCTTCAAGAAGTAGAGAGTCAAGCTCGCCAAATCGCCGAGTACCGTTCCGAACAATCACAGCACCAGCTGCAGGTGCACATTGACTCTGCAATGGAGACGTTTCGCAACCATGTGCAAGCTCAATCTCACACATTGATCGAAAATGCCGCCTCGGATCTCTTTCATCGAATTACAGACCACGTCGATGGTGTGATGCAGCTTGCGCGCATACAGATACAATCAATCAATCAATCAGGGTCTAGTATATTAAGGCGGAGATATTATCCATGCCTACAATATCTTGATTCCGAAGCACGCTACCTTAGAGTTGCGGCCTCATGACGCCGGGGAGCTGCCGCCCAGAGATCTGACGCAAGATGCTTCAAGATGTCTTGAGGCACGGGATTGGTGACCGAAAACGTGACAGTGCGGCGCTGATCCACTGCCAAATTAGCGAGGGCATCCGCCGTTCTGTTGAACATGCGACGTTGATGTTGCCATCGGCATTGGGAGAAGCCGGATCGGAAGTTGTGCGCCAACGTGAACAGCTCGTTCAGGTTGGGTTTGCGCGGCCGCCGACCGATGCGCATGGCGTTGATGATGAACTCACTGTCGCCATGGATGGTGACATGTGTGAGGGCGTAAGTGCGGCACGCAGCCAGACCGGCGAGTAAGGCCTCGAGTTCAGCTTGGTTGTTCGTAGCCGTACCCAAATCTTTGGCAACAGCCCACATGATCGATGCTTCACTGGGAGTCGCTTGGCGAGTGCTGCGCCCGCTCCGGAAGGACCTGGATTTCCTCGAGCTGCGCCGTCAAAGAAAAGGTGCCACTCACCGCGAGAGCCTGTGGGCACCGGACTGGGAGGAGGCAGTGCCAGCAGCCGCYCCAAAGCCAGCTGGATCTTGGATGACGTGYGAGGCCCAATCCAACGCTTGACTTGGAGAAGGTGAGACGCCCAGGCTTGAATTTGAKGAAGTGATGCTGGTGGATCCCACCATGACCGCCAGATCAAACCCAGGAGGGCAAGGCAGTGGCGTCGCCATATACTCTGAAGGGCTTGTATCCATTCGCGGTCGTCGGGCGTTGGCTGCAGTCGCCACGCTGCTTGTGGGATCTCGGACAGTCGCAGTGTAAGCACGTCGGTCCACCACTGAGCCTCTGAGGTCCAGTGGAGGTGCGCCCATACCCGACGGAGCTGATTCCAGCAGCACTGAGCAACTTCACATTCAGCTAACCAGTGCAGCAGGAGCGAGGAGACGATGCCATGGCACACGCTATGTGGGCAATTGTGCGCGCGCTCGTGGTGGCGGAGGCGGAGATATCCTTGGGTCAGTCGATATAGCAGTCCACGCTCGGCACTAGTGGTTTCTGGGATGGCGTTGATTCGACAGCCGTTCCAGTGAGCCAGYGGCTCACGAASGTGCGGCGGTAGCGCTTGGAGTTGGAGTTGGGCTTGCCGCTGGCGTTTAACAGCAAGATGGCGCTGYCTGCCTTGRAACCAGCGCAGGCAGGAACGAAAGGTTCGGCGAYGTCTGCGGCGATGATCGAAGATGCAGATGACGCTCTCACGGGAAGGATGGCTGCCATACCACAGCCTGCCAGACGAGTCCTCGTACTCTGGGACATGGCCCACTGGGTCTCTTAAGAGGACCACGGGGACGATAGCGATAAGTTGGAGAATGGCTGCTTGAATGGTTGCTTTGCGTAGTCGAGCTCGTGGACTTGACAGAAGAGCATTCCAGGTCCGTGGCGCGTGAGTTAGAGGACATCACCCAAGCACAGTCCTGCGCGAGGGATCCCTAGGAGTGGCAATGGCGGTGACGAAAGCCATTCCAAGGTGAGCGGGCCATGTTCCTCTTCTTGTTGGCATACGATGGCGTGAACTCGTGGCAGTTGGTGCTGGGCATCGACAACAAGCGTGCGCCCTTGCCAGCTGAGGCACTCCGGGTGTCGCTGGAGCTCCGTTGTCAGACGCGCACTCCCTTCAGCAGGGCGCAGAGGAGGCAGCATTGCCTCCGCAGCGCATATTCCGGTATCCCAGATCGTGGCACGCAATCGTCCAGAGCTTGATGACTGCGCTCCCAGTGCTTGAGGAGCCGAATCGTGCCGCTAGGCCTGGTGGCCGTGCTGAGACCGGTTTGGAGTAACCGCGGAAGGTGGCGGCGGCCGCCAAAGCCTTGATCTGGTTCGGAGCACTGGGATATTCAAGCATACCGTCTGCGGTTGGGAGCTGTGCTACGGCAGATGCGACCCAGGCCCGCCGTCGGTGGATTGGTTTGAAGTGGCCAGTCCAAATGAAGCCATCGAGAAGGCGTTGCATCGATCGGATGTGACGAGCCTTTGGCCACACATGGCAGGCCACGAACCGGATGATTGGCATCACGATTGCATTTACGAGCTGGATGCGCTGCAAAGGGTCGGTTGTCTTGTGCGAGGCGAGCATGAGACGACGCATGATCCGGACTTCCAACTTCTCCCATTCTGCGGTGACAGATCGGCGTAAGCCAACGTTGATACCCAGCATACGGTCGACACTCGATAGTGGCTTGGCAGGGTACTCCACATCATCTATTCTGCCTTCAGGATGTAGCCGCAATCGAACGGTTTTGGAGGGTTGAACTCTTAAACCAGAGGCACGAGAGAACCGTTCCACGAGGCGCAGGGCTCGTTGCAGATCACGCTGGCTMCRAACGAACAGAGTCGTGTCGTCAACATAGCCAGTGACCCTCAGTGTTCTGCGCTTGGAAAGACAGCCGATACGCACTCCTTTGTGTCCCTTGCCTCTCCTTATGTGCTGGTGCAGCACCTCCATCACCATGATGAATAGTAACGGGGCCAGCGGGCACCCTTGCCGGATTCCTCGAGTCACGATGAGAGGGCGAGCGATCCGTCCATCTACTTGAAACCTTGCGGTCGTGTTCTTGTGGAGGGCTTGAACCGTACGGAGGAAAGGTAGCGGAAATCCAAGCCACGCTAGCGTACGATGAAGGAAGACGCGGTCAACCGTATCATACGCTTTGGCAATGTCAAGGAGAAGGGCCGTCGCGTCATGCCTGTTCGTGAGCGGAATCTGCTTCAAACTGATGTCCATGAGATCAATGGCATCGTGAATAGAGCGCCCGGGAACAAATCCGCATTGGGATGAGCTGATGAGCTGTGGCAGCAACGAACCCGGGTAGCTAGCACTCTCGCGTAGATCTTATAATCACTGTTGAGCTTGACTATAGGCCGAAAGTCGAGCCCAGACTGTGGAGACGGGATTTTCGGCACAGCAGTGATGACGGCATCTTGGAACGTGCGGGGCACGACGCCGGCAGACCAACACGCGTTGTAAACCTTCGTGAGGATCGAATTTAGCGTGGAGAAATGTGTACGATACAAGTCATTGGCGAGGCCGTCCGGTCCCGCAGCTTTCCCGCGATGACATTTTCTGATCGCACTCTTGACTTCAGCAGACGTGATCGGGGTAGCGATCGCCCGTTGTTCCGCCGTCGTGAGCCGGTGGCGCAGCCGCAGCGTGAGTATTTCCTCGATAGCGACATGATCCATTGGAGTAGTTGCTGGGGCCATGATTGGGACCCAGTCTGCCTGCACAACGTCCGCCACTGATTGATCTGGTTGCAAGTCGCTTTTGGCGAGAGCGGTATCTTCAAAGCTGGCGAGAGGCGGACGAAACCGTCGAAAGAACGCCTTTAGTTGCTGGCTGTGGCGCCCCCGATAGATGTGAAAGCGCCGTTGTCTGCGAGCCTGGGCCCTCTCTTGCTGTAGGAGAAGCAAGCGCTCCCGTAACGCGGCACGCCGAGCTGAATGGAGGTTGCTGTCGATTCCAAGCTTCTGGAGCCGTCGTACACAACGTCGGCGCAGACCACGGTATCAAGCCCTATCCCGGCGGCGTAGACGCCGTGGTACAACTCGACAGAGCTGCTGGACACCAAGTTTTAGCTGCTCCCATCGTGCCATAATGGAAATAGGGCTGTGGAGTCGTTGGAACGTGTCTCGTTCTTGGAGCAAGTACTCAGAGATTGCATCATCGAGCACGGTTTGAAACCTGGGCCTGGTAGGGTAGACATGACGTGGTGCGACGCGACCACGGTCGTGCGTCCCGGGACGCCCGAGCGAGAGTCGCACAGCTTGATGGTCACTGGGCCCTGGAGGTAAGCACGTAGTATACTGAGCGCGGATACTCAGAAGAGTGTGGCTACCATACCACCGATCGAGCCTCGATGTGCCGACTTGACCTTGGTGCGTCGAGTATCGATAAGTGTGGTATAGCTCAGCATATTCTGGATCTGGAATGGCTTCAACGTCGTCTTGTTGGTCCGTGAGAAAATCGAGGATCCCCCCAAGTTGTGAGCCACTGGAGAAGCGCCACACTAACATGGCGTCCAGCAGTGTCGAGGGACCGATCGCGGCTGCTGAGTGTTGCGTTGAAATCTCCTCCAACCAATGTATCCCCTGCTGGCCGGGGCTGTTCACGCAATCGCTGGTAGAAGGCTTCACGTGTGCTACGCTCGCAGGGAGCATAGAAATTTACCAACGTGAGATGGCGGTCGTCCCAGTCGCATTCCAGGGCCATGAAATCGGCACTCCATAGCTCAACCATCGTGGAACGCACATTGTGTACGGGCGAGGCTGGGTGGATCACAATGCCAACACCTGCCGCAGCTGTCGAAGCTTCCGACCACCAGGAAAGGCGCTTAGTCTCACTGGGTTTGAGCCCCCAGGACCTAGCGTAACTTGCCGTGTGCTGAAGAGCACGAGCGGAGTCCGTATGCGTCTCTTGAAGAAACCAGCAGTGGGATGGCTGGGAGCCGTGTGCTGGGCGCATGCTGGTCCACCAGTCGTCCATTGACTGACGCCCGAACCCTCTAACATTGATGGTTGTCAACGTCAGACACTTGCGAGAGGCTCGCGGTGGCGGAGCCGGTACGCTGGGTGTGTGAGATCGCCGATCATGTCGCCGACGAAACCTTCGACGTGTGGCACTGATGTACTCGGGCACTGAGACGGCAGGGAAGTGACGCCGTATATCTGGACTTGATTGTTGACTGGTAGGACTTGTATGCATGGACATGGATTACGTGTAGAGAAGTTGTAGACGACTATAGGCGTCAATGGACTCGATGGAGTCAGAATGGCCTTCGTCGCGCTTCATTGCATCTGGCAGTGGTTGCAAGTGCGGGTCACTGGGAAATTTGGCATCTCCTCAGGCACTAGAGGAAATCCGGCGTCCTCAATGACCTGTCGAAGTCGTTGCCGCATGCTCAAGTCCTCCAACTGATGTGGGCACCAGTCGTTGTAGCGACTGTCATCAAGTCGGATGGGCTCGAAGTGAATCCCGTGGCCCTGGCCATCATAATGACAGGCCAGCACAAGCGGAAGTGCCTGGACTCGAATCAGCTGGTCATATAGCTGGCACATCTCGGCGGTTGTCAGCTGCACAATTTTGACTACTTCGCACTGGGGCTCGCGCGGTGTCGGTTGAGAGACTGGAACGTACATGTGGAAAGCTGTCCACGTCTCGGTAACATCCATCACAAAGATGGGCTGGCGTTGCCAGATCGCTGTAGTCGCAATTTCAGCAGTTGATGCCCATTGATCGCGCGACGCTTCTTTCTCGAGAACACCAAGTCCCTGGGTGTACAGCCGTTCTTGTACAGCCTCGAGCAGTGCTTTCGGATCCTTCGGCGGGTTCCCTCCTCCGTACCGCTTGAAGTGCTGGAGTGGATCAGCCAGGTTCATTTTTTTTTCCACCAACCAGACGTAGATGTCGGCCATGAGAAGCAGAACGGCTTCCCGAATACTCCGAGTATCCCTTGCATGATCACCAGTTGCTGGGATTGTCTGCGGAGATGTGCGAATCAAACTGCCACGGATTGCAAACCAATAGCAGTGGCCATTCGCCGGAACACCAATCTTGCGACCCCCGATATACCCAAGAAAGTCGGTGAGAGACATAATCGTGAGTGTACCTGAGGTCTGGCCTACTGGCCCGAATGGCACGATYGAAGTAACCGTTGTATTTGGCGATTTGCGTTCACGCGCCACCACTGAAGAGGTGGAGTCGCCGTGGCTGTGGGATGTGGCCGAAGGTGCTTGAGGACGGGTCCCTGATGTTACGCTTGGATCAATGAATGCGAGCATACTTGCCTTTTTGAGCCCACTTGAACTGGACGTGCTGACAACAGTATTACCATCACCTGATTCGGATTCGGAGTCAGATTCACGAAGACGTTTTCCAGTACCAAGCACGGTCATCGCGAGGTCCTGAGTTGGTACTGGCGACGGGGACCGTTCTGACGTGCTAGTAGTTGTGACCATCGCCAGTTCGTGGTCCTCGAAACCAAGACTACGAGTTTCCCCCAGTGGCCGGTGCTGCCGGCATGTCTGTTGCAAGGAGGCGCTCTTCGACCGTGGCCAGAAGCGCTTGCGACGCAATGGCGCCATTTTTTTCTCAATTTCCGGAGAATCGCTTGCTTGGAATCATTTGCGTGGTCAGTCGGCTTCACTTTCTGGGCGTGATCGTTTACAGCCTTTTTTCCTTTTGCAGGTGGCTGCACAAGGGACCTGGGATCGCTGGAAGACTTCGTGCTGGCCTTGGGCTCCGGCGTCAGGGTTGGACGCAACTTTCCGTCGGAAGCGGAAGGCTTGCTGCGATTTCGGCGCTCCTTCATCCACTCTTCCGCATCAGAGTTGTGCGGAAGTGTCTCTGGGCCAGAATCTGTTGCCCCAGCAGAGGCTTTGCCGTCAGAGTCGGCAGCAGACAGGATAGTCGGCTTCACAAGGTCGAAGCGCCAGTAGCGATGGTCCGGGGGAAGCTTCGCTTGCATTAGACTGTTGCGTAGGTCCGCCTCGTTCAAGGGAGAGGCTGGCTCTTGTGAAATTAGTCGTGCGATCTGATCAGCACGTAAGGCGCGTCGCTCCTTCTTCTTGCAGAACGTCACACCATGACGCTGACTGCTGCATTTCCACACGGTGGGAAGCGAAAGCGCCTCCAGTGATGAACAATCGCGCTCCACGTGTCCGTTTCCAGGCGGACGATACCATTTAAATCCTCGGGGCAACTCGGTGTTTTAAACACCACCTGCCAGTGGTGGCGTGTGAAATGCGCCCCGGCGACAGCGCATCGGGTCACGCTCAGCACTTGTCCGGCGGAGATTGCGTCCATGGCGGCGGTGATTTCTTGATGGCTTTGCGATGCAGCACCAAAACGTCGAACGCTGTAACGAAGCTCCTCTTGCTCAGCAGAGATGCCTGCTGAGTCTGACAGCACTGCTGGAGCACGTAGCGTCAGCATCCCGCCTTTCAAAGGAAAGCGTTGGAGGAGCCAAGGCTTGGTGGCTTCAACCGAGTCGAAGTGAAGGTAAACCATGCGCTTGGACGGCTCGTAACGCACTATCTTGAGATCGTTCAGAAGCGACAATGCGCGCCGGTGAGCTTCACTGGCGGGGTCCAGACTTGCTTCCAATAGGTGTGACACAAGGCCATGTTTGCCGATATTCGAGGCAAATTTGATGCCTGGAGGGATCGTCGATTGCAGAATACCGTCAAAATGCTCGGTATGATAATCGTACGCCCTGCTAACCAGAGCATACGGATGCGTTTCGGTCAGGAAAGCAGGGGGAGCACTCAACTGCAGCTCGCCGTCCAGGTAAGCTTGCACGCATCTTTGCTCATTGATCGGAGACTGTTGGCGGGACGGATGTTGTAAATCCTCGTAGCCACGTCGACCAAGGCAGGATTTGCTGTTCGTGCGCMCACGGCGCGCACAAGGTGCCCTGCACGGACATGGGCCTGAGCTCGCATCCGGTTGATGCGCGCTGGATCCTGCCATGGGTTGTCTGGGGGAGGAGGCGTTTTCTCGCTCCGTCCGTCACCGGCTGCTACCGGCGGCAGGGGTGGAGGGGTTCCTCCATCACTTCCGCCACCGGCTTCGCGCTTCGAAGGGGGCTGTGCCTTGGAAACTTGTGGTCTTGGAGGCTCTGGGGAGAGAGTGGTACTCTGCCCCAGCTGGCAAATTGGAAAGTATACCGACAGATACAAAGCTCAGCTTTTACTGCTATCGACAATCGTGTGGCAGATGCCGAGTCGGAGCGTGCAATCCAGCTCAAAGATTTGTTGCGAACGTGGTTTGACCGGGAGATTAATGTTGTTGCGTCTCGAGCGGATGAAACAATCCGTCGTCAGACTGAGGTTGTTGAACGACTCGAGAAGCGATTGAGTGACTCCAAGGCGCGAATAATGGAGCAATCTGAGCTACTGCGTGCGGATAGACTCTATTCGTCAAGAAACAACTTGACGAATTTGTCACGGGAAGATTGAATTCAATCCAATGTCACATTGACAAGCAGCAGCAAAAGTTCATTGGTGCGTTAGAAACGGCTTCGCGTGCGTCACAGCAACAAATGCGCAGCGTCACAGAGGAGTACCCACGCCAGTTTCACCAAGATATGGAGGAAAGATCTGTCCGTTTGACAAAGCAAGTTGTGGATCAAGCGACGACAAAAATTGAAGGTGTTGTAGACAAGCGAATCTTGCAGCTTCACGCAGACGTGAGCTCACGGGAAAATCAGGATTTGAGCGAGGGTCTTCTCTAGCAAAGTGGTGGTCAATGTGGGTGTACACAATGGTACTCACACGCCCAGGGTTTTTTCCTCTGATGAGGTTTTCCCTCGTGGCGGTACCCCGTGAAAATAGATATATTGCTCCCGACGAGCCAGTTAATACATTCTGCTATCTACGAGTTCTTCGACGCATCCCAGTGTGCCCTTCCCAGCTCTGCTTGGTTGTCCACTGTCCCCGACAGGGCTGACACGGATCCTCACTGCAAAGTACAAAGCAAACAAGACCGGTAACCCTGAACTGCATCGTTGTTCCTGCAATGTCCTCAGGTATGCAACACCCTTGAACGCATATATACTTTTATGCACCGACAGCGTCGGATCAACCCTCGATCCAGCACGCCGTCCACCGATCTGGCCCGTTTATCACCACCTTGGACAGATGGCTCACCCATTTGGACCTTCCACCTACGTCGTCGTCCGGATCAAAGATCCAGCTGACTCAACTCATCGCCTGGTCGTTCAAATCGGACCCGATCGGCCACGCCATCAATCCGATCGGACCGGCTACTGATGTGGCGCCTCCATCTCCATCGCTTGCAGACGATGATCCGACTTGCGACGTTCGTGGAAATCGAAGAGGAGTCCACCACGATTGAAATCGGCTTCCTCGATCCAACTTGGATCCGATTCGGGCTCTCGCCAGCGGACTAGGTATTCTCGCTTGTGCCCTCCAAATCGGGTCAGCCGGAAGACGCATATCCAAGATCTCCACGATCTCATACATTCCGTTTTCTTCATCCGGAATCCAACTGTCTTGAGGCAGGAGGGCTTCGTCGAAGTCGACGCAATCAACTGGATCCACTCTGATCCGGGACGTTGGACGATCCGGCATTCTTCGCGGAGCTTGATTTTCGACTAGTGGATGACGGGATGCAACCGGTAGTCTGTCCCACACAGATCTACGCGGCACGCATAGTCTTCAATGAGCTCTGTCACGCGGAACGGCCCATGCCACAAGTGTGCTAGCTTCTTCGCGTACCCTTCTCGCACACGGTCCAGGTAGTTCCAGACTTGTGCACCCACTCCGACACCATGATCCTGCGTTGCGTTGTCCGACGTTGCTCCAGCCCGAAGATCCGTCGCTGCCTTAATCAATCGATTTGCATAAGCTCGCGCCCACATGTACAATCTCTGGACCTCGAACCTCCAGCGTCGAGCGTCTACGTCCCGGATCCCTGTCTGTGCAACCGGGATCATGGCCTCGATTGTTGACTTCGGATCCCAGCCATAAACCAAGAAAACTGGCATCTCGTCCCGCGTGGCGTCGTGTCGATCGCAATGTTCAACGCGAATACCAGCCGCTCCGCGTACGGATCCCAGTCACGCTGTTCCGGATCCGCCACATAGATATTAAAGGCACGCGTGATTGTTTCGATTTTTCGCTCACCATTACCTTTAACTTGCGGTCCGTAAGCAAGGGTTGCGCCAACGCGTGCACCAATGCCGCGGCGCACCATGGCGGGTGCCAACACGTGTGTGCGCGTTGTTGCGTTGCAAAACCGTCACGGGTTGCGCACGTG